>BROG01000236.1:715000-767500 GCA_030159075.1 Atrina japonica
GTTGACGTGCTACTCTGATAAGTTGATATAACCTAACAAGTTGACGTGCTACTCTGATAAGTTGATATAACCTAACAAGTTGACGTGCTACTCTGATAAGTTGATATAACCTAACAAGTTGACGTGCTACTCTGATAAGTTGATATAACCTAGCAAGTTGACGTATTACTCTGATAAGTTGATATAACCAGACAATTTGATAATACCTGACAAGTTTATATAACCTGACAAAATGACCTACTCTCACAAGGTTATATAACCCGACAAGTTGACTTACTAGGACCAGTTGAAATAATCTGATATGTTGACCGTCTTACTCTATCTAGTAGATATACTCTGATAAAATGACGTACTCTGACAAGTTGATATGATATGACAAGTTGATATAATATGACAAGTTGATATAATATGACGACGTTACACAAGATGCCAATTTCATATAATGGACCAAATTGATATAATTTGACGAGTTGATATAGTCCAACAAATTGATTATATTGCAACTTGACATAATTTGACAACTGGACACCACAGGATAAGCAGGAATAATGGCAAGTTGATTTAAACATTATAAGAGAAATGGACATAATCTGACACTGTTACACCTGTTTAAATCATTTGGCATGTCTAAATGTTATAACGACGTCACACAATCTAACAATCTGAAATGGCATGACAAATTTTGATAATGACAAGATGAAATAATTTATACATTCTGAGAAGTAGACATGATCTGACACTGTTTATAGCTGACAAGCGAAAATAATCTGATAAGAAGATAAAATCTGATAATATGATATAATATGACAATATGATATATTCTGGCAATATGATATATTCTGACAGTATGATATAATCTGATAAGATATAATCTGACAATATGATGTAATCTGATAAGATGATATAATCTGACAATATGATATAATCTGGAAATATCATATATGCTGACAATATGATATATTCTGATGAGATGATTTAATCTGACAATATCATATAATTTGACATGATATATTCTGATAATATGATATAATCTAATAAGATAATTTAATCTGACGATATGATAATATATTATAAACATAATATCTGTTTATATGATATAAAAATGAGTTTTCATTGGTCTTAAACCATCGAGATAAATTACGATATTAGTGTTTTAAAAATAAAATTTTATGTGCAAACATATTCGCAAATAAATGGATTTGGCATTTTAATGGTACAAAAAGACTTACATTTTGCCGGTAGTATATGTATGTAAGCATTTCCTGTACGACTACGTGCCATTCATATAAAGAGAATACATATGTATACATTTATTTATGGTTATTTTCTGAAACTGAATTAACTTCTTTAAAAGTCATGACTGTAGTGCAGTGGATATTTCAAACATTATATATACAAACTCCCATAGCCACACAGCTATATTGTTATATTCGCTAACAAATATTTTAGAAAGAATATTCTCGAGATATTTGAATTTGCTAAAAATTCCCTTCGCGAATTTACCCGGAATTTAATCGCTCGTGAAATAAAAGTGATAAACAGACTATCCTTAATCAATTTTTTATGTCGTAATTATCATATTAGATGACAATCACTGCTTTAACATATAGCCATAGCATCAGTCTATATTTAAGACGTTCACTCATTATTGATTTTCTTCTGATGATTAAGAAGAATCTGCAGATCGTAAAACAAGATCAAACACTAATCAATAAAACAAATATCGAGGAAGACATTGATTTGTATGAAAACAGAGAAGTATAAACTTGATTATGAGATTTTATTGTTCATGACGCATTTAACATGAAGTTTCATTTGTGAAACAACTAATACTTCTATTTTCGTTTAATATTATTGATTTTCATTGATTTTAATTGACGCCATCATAAATATTGTACTGCGGAAAAGGACAAAAACCGTGGTACTATTTTGTTTCGTTTCCATTTGAATCAAAGACTTTAGTGTTGATCTAAATTGGGGGTAGGGACATTATATTCCACTAACACAACAATTATATTAGCATAACAAGCTCAGTGCAATTAGATTCACGTGCTAGATACACCATAACAGGCTATGTACATGTGCTAAGTACATCATAACAGGCTAAGGACATGTGGTTTGTACATCAAAACAGACTAAGTACATGTGCTAGGTACACCATAACAGGCTAAGTATATGTGCTAGGTACAATGTAACAAGCATAATTCAACTAGGTAGATTTGCTAGGAATAATACAACGAGATAAGATATTTTAAAGGGCAGATGCACTTTAACAAGCCTTTGCGTTTTTATCAGGAACTTTTATCCGGAAATTTTTATTTTGTTTGATATTAATTTACGCCACTAGCATACTGAAAACTTCCCCACAATTTAGCTTAAGTTCTAACTTAGATTCCAGCAAAGTGCTCTAACCACTTTGTAAATTGTTTTAACAAAGATTGTTGTAAGCTCAACTTTAACTTTACAAGCAGATTGTCGATATAAACAAAATATTAGATGATATACAAAAATAGTAAAACAAAAAAAAAATGAAATATCACTGAAGTCGACTTGCCGATAAAAAATAAGAATCAGAAAACGTTAACGAAAATGTATTCAATTTTCTAAACGAAATACGATTTTATCACTAGTGTGGTATTAATCAATAGTTGATTTAGTAGCCATAACGTATTCTTCATTCTCCATTTTTGTTTTTATAGATGTTTATTTGTCCACAAAGTGGGGGTACAAAGGTGAAGAAAAGTTCATTGACCAGTTGATTTATAATTACAATCTTGGGTTCAATGGCTAGCTGATTTCTAATTTATTAAAACTGTATCAATTACTTTATTGGTTTTCATATCTCAGATGATTCTGTGTATAATGCTGCAGACAATGGTTTACACTTAGGTATCTGTAACATTTTATTTCTATGGTTTCATTATCATCGAAGCACATAACCTACTTTTCCTTCAAACTGTCTATATAAATTCATATTCACATTTAAGTCTAGCTTGGTCCTCATGTAGGCATGATGACTGTTTAGGGAATCTAGTGACATCTTTTTAATATTCGAGCTCAAATGATGAAGTCTTATTGACAGAAACGATCGTCTTGAACATATGGTTTGACCTGTTTGCAAAACTATAACATTTATAATATTTACACACATACGACAAATACTGAACAAACCTTTCAGTAAAGAAATGTTGAAATAAGATATACAACTGAGATGCAATATGATATTGTTGCATCACATATATCTTGCGATTTACAAAAATGAATTTGCGATTTTACAGGTGAAAGGATTCTTAACTTTAACTACTTACTGGATATATTAAACATTGAAACAGAAACATTACCTATCTCTGATATGACTACATCAACTTGATATTAGAAATATGTATCGATTGCCCTTTTCAAGAAGTAATCGCCTTTAAACAAATCGTGTTATTTACCAAATGCCTAGCAGCCCCGGATAACAGTTTATCACGACTTCCTCGATGCCAATATCAGTGAGATAACTGTATACTACTGACAAAGGCTTATAATATAAAATGAAGAAGTACTAATAGATATTGGAAACTCCAAGTCCATTAGAATACGACTATTTAGATAGAAAAACTGTCACAACACGAAGAACCATTGCGAATCCCAAACAGGAAAGGACCAGGTGTCCAAAAGATGTCAGCGTCCCCTGCCATCAGAAATAGAAACTTTTGTACAAGTATTTGCTTTATATTTGAATTTTCTATTAGGTTCTATCGCGAATTTTTATAAAAATTGATATTTTCTGAAATAAAATCGATTGACAGTTATTCATAATGACTGATTTAATCAAATATTTCGAATAAACATATTTATGACATTATAATGAAAAATAGACGGGTAAGGATTTAAGTGTGGAAGCCAGTTGAATTATTTGTCAGTTTCGATTTGCATACCGACATGGCGATTTATTTGTTAGTTTATTCTTTATCAATCAAAGAATCACACATATCACCAACCACTTTTGATGTTATAGATAGATAAACAGACAGATAGATAAGTAAACAGAGAAAGAAAAAAGAGTCAGAAGGAAATTTAAAGACCAGTTTTAGAGTTTGAAAGGTTGTATTTTAAATTTTAATAACATCAAAGGCTGATGGCAATGTATTTAGACAATAGTGTTGATTTTGTTTATCTTGAAATAATGCAATTGATTTCACAATCAAATGGATGCGCAGTAATTGACACCAATTATTTCTAGCTAAAGTAATCAACGACACACTCAAAGCTTTGTAATATAAATTCCGATTGATTTTTAAATGTTTGTCAGTAAGGAAACAAATCTTACTTGTATGATAACCGTGTGAAAAGTATTTCAATGTGAGAGAGCGTTGGCTTCGCAAACCGAAATTTGATTCCCGGTGTTGTAGCATAGACTGTTCCCACAAAGTTCAGCCCGGAAAACAGGCCCGGGTTAGACTTTTTCCGATGGTGAGAAAAACGTCCTATATCCCCCATACCCATAGTCAATACAGAGTTTCCCCCTGGACGGAAAATCGTCCTGGAATGGAAATCCTCCTGTTTCCGTATTTCAAAATAGAAAATATATGCGCTTTTAAAAATGACTGACATATTGCAGTCTAGATATGAAAATATAATGATATTCTTAAACGGTTGAAAAAGTCAAATATTAATTTTTGTAGACGTCGAAGTTTTGTGGTATCCATGCTGCACCAATAGACTCTAAATTTGGTTATTAATAATATGTAACATTGTTTGTAATAAGTCGACTAAAATGGAGTAATGTAATCACAAAATAGATATGTTTTCCTGCTGAATATATATATATATATATATATATATATATATATATATATATATATATATATATATATATATATATATATATATATATATATATATATATATATATATTCAGAAGGAAAACATATCTAGTTTACTATTACATTACTCCATTTTAGTCGACTTATACTATATATATATATTTATATATAATGATATAATGTACATAGATAGAAATACAATAATGATTATGTTATTTTTGTTTATATATTGGTCGACTATTTATATATTAAAAATCGAAAATTTGTTTTCAAAAATATTTTCCTATTCTCAACTTAATATACATGTATTAATTAAATAAATCGACAAAGACTTGTATATCTAATGAAATTTAACACCAGATTTCACGATTCTATTATTTTATCTTTCTATACTGAAGTGCGTTTTCCTAGTGGAAAGCTGGGTTCGGGCTGATTCTTCCTAGGGGATCTATGCTTGGCCAATTTTCCGGGGTGGGGATGGAAAGTCTAACCAGGGCTCGTTCTTTCGGAGGGAAACTCTATGCTGTGGGGAAGACTATGCTACAACACCGGTTCTGGTCGTATAACTGATAATTCTACGACTGTTGAGAAAATGACTGTAACCTATGTCGATTATTTTTTTCCTTATTAAAATCATCTGTATATGTTTGTTCTGCCATTGTTTAAGTACGCGTCACGTATTATTCACTGGTATGGAGACGTCATCGGCTTTGACCTATAACCTGGATTTAAACCAATAACGTGGGTTCTAAACATGCAAATACTGTCGTGAGACTAATCCTCAGTTTAAACTTTCATCTAAAAGAGTTATGAATCTCTCTTCTTTTGCTGAGCGCTTAACAACGGAAGAGTAATTGCCCAATGTTAAAAAGTGTGATGTCTGACTCGAATTTAGAACATAATACCTGCTTGTGAGTCGAATGTTCAATCTCTATACCACCGTAAGTTGTAACTTGTGGTGCTATGGTCAATGGTTCGTTTAGAAAAGAAGTAGACACTCAGATGGTTCCAAAAAAAAAATATATCAAATCAATAAGTTAAACCATGTCGTTTTCAGTTAAATATATTTTTCTACTTAATTTTAATACCAATAAAAACAAAGTTTAACCAATTTTTGAGATTTTGGCTCATTTAAATATATTTTTCTCGAAATCCACATAAACTAATTTTTACTAATGAATATGAATTGACGAGAAAATTAGGTTAAATTCCTTACCGTGACTTTTATTGGGACACTCTGATTTAAATCTTTGTAGATAGTTGATTGATTATATCATAGTATCTTGAATTATTTGTCCATTTATGTTCTGTGTTATTGTGCAAAAGATGTAAGTATCTAGCTAAATACCTCAATAAAAATAATAAAATGATCGAAAATTAATCTTCAACATTCGATAAACTTAACAAACAGGAAACAAGCCATCTAAAAATAAATCTTTCAAAAATGATAGTAAGAAAAACCATTTATCAAAACATTTTAGCATTTGTAATAACAGGACGGAAATGAACCAGTAAGTGCTAATATCAAATCTCATTAAATTTGACATGTTGGCAATATTACTGTATAAAAAGATAATACAGTAGGCTCTGATTGATTTCTACACAATTGTATCTACTTTGAGATGAATTTAGTTTAATGATAGTATTCATGAAAAGATTTTTGTAATTACGATCTAAGCTGGTGAAATGTGTCTGCCAAATGGAGAAAATTACAAATCATTTGCAGGATTTTATCTTCGTAGTTCAGTTGTCTAATTGTTTTATGGATTGACATTTTGAATTATGATTAATGTGCAACAATAAATTACAGTGTCATGATTTTGTCAGAATTCATTAAGAGAGGATGTGAGCATTTACACAGTGGAGTCGAAAGTAGCTATATTGAAAATTTAAATGTTTCAAGTACAAATTTTTCGATCGTGATGCGGTGTCCGTCTACAGTCTACATATACATGTACACAAATTGTGATGACATTTCGCTACAGAAACTGTTGATACAGGTACATAGGGTAAATGAATGAATAATTCAAAATGAAAGATGAAATTTATAACTGATACATGTATGGATAAAAACTAAATAACCAAATGAAATTATTTTTTATTTGTTAACAGACAGGGAAATGGAGCAATGAGAATTGGCTTTCATCTAACGGTAGTCATGCTATTTGAGATTGTTTACATAAACCGAATAACTACAGCTACCAGTGAGTATAACTATAACGTCATTGCAGATAAACAAAATCTGTCAACAAGAATATAACAATTTCTTATCTTTTAATTTTGTCCCTTGTATATTCCTTGACGTAATATCCCGTGTTGTTCATATGGATCATTATAAGTCATATAATATTTATTGTCGTGCATAAGCAATGATTGCATGCGTTCGTTATATTATTTTTCAATCATATAGATTACATTAATTATTATGTTTCGTTTTTAATTTCCCTGTATGCTTGTTGACAATATCAGAGACCACTGAGTTGTGGAATATTTATCTTCTCGTATTTACTTGTTATAATGAATTAAAACTGACAATATCAACAAGATTTAAACTGAGAGCTATACCTGCAGTGTCATATCGATTTTTGATCAATAGAAACGACTGTTTATCAATTCTCCTGTTCGACACTTAAGCCTCACATCCTCTATTGTTCGCCACAAGCTTTATACCAAGGTATGCCTACTATCTATGAATGAGTTTGGTTTTGTAATATTCTGAATCAGAACCAGGATACTAAATCGTTTGCTGCAGGCACTAGAGTAAATTAAAGGTAGGAGATCATTACTTCCGTTCGTGTCACCTCAACGCAGTGATATAAATTATCAATTGCTTAGATCGTCTGCGGAATTACGACGGAGATAATGAGTATAATTGGTTGGTGGACAAGAGTTTATCACCTCATAAAGAATCTTTCACTTGTTTTAATACGTCTTCTGCTCTACTGAAGTCCCATAAAGTAAACTCTATTTAGACCGATGTAGTTCTTTGTTTTTCCAGTGTAGACCATAAATCGCGTTAGTTCCGTGGTTCAAGCAAGCGAGTTCGATTCCCTATGTCTTTTGCACTTGACTTTTCCTATGTCACGTGTTCGGCATAAGATTGTATGGTCAAATTCTTTAAAAAATAAAACGGTGCCACAGAAGGCCAGCAGATGCTAAATAAACCTCGATGCTGCAGTTGCATGCGTCAACAATACATACAGATTGAATCCCAAGTTATGGCGTCGATATAAACTAGATTTCTGGTGGGATGTTAAGCAATTATAAAATATGTTCGTATCCTTATTTTGCTACGAAAGTCAGGGCACATTGGAAAGTCGAACATCGTATGACTGTTGTTTCAATAATTTTACGGAAGGTTAATAGATCAAACTCATGTTCGAAATTGTTTTGGGAATGAAAAGTCAACTTAATGGCAAATATAGAGTCATCGTATTCTTTTTTTGTTTTTGTTTTGTTTTTGATAATGTTTTGTTGTTGTATTTGACCTTGTATTTTACCACTTTCCCTTTAGAATATCTATTTTAAAATTAGAGCTCAACTGATGAAGTCTAATTGACAGAAACGATCGTCTTGAGCATTATAACTTTGGTATTATGTCTATAATGTTCATAACCACTAGATTGTTGTCACTACTGGTGAGCCGTATGAGTCTGCGAGTGTATGCATAAACCTAGTACCTGGTATTTCGGTACCAGCTGATAATCTTATAACTTATAATAAAGTAATGTTTGGCACCAATAATACCATTTAAATTCTAAATTATTCCAAAGCTATGTTTACAGTGGTTACTCTTAGATGGATTTGCTATACATTTAGATTTATTATTTGGCCTTGTATTTTACCACTTTCGCTTTAGAAAATCTATTTAAAATCTATATGAAATTATCAGTCTTTAGGATGTCCAGGATGCTATATAAAATTATCAATCTTTAGAATGTCCAGGATACTATATGAAATTATCAATCTTTAGAATGTCCAGGATACTATATAAAAATTATCAGTCTTTAGAATGTCCAGGATACTATATGAAATTATCAATCTTTAGAATGTCCAGGATACTATATAAAAATTATCAATCTTTAGAATGTCCAGGATACTATATGAAATTATCAATCTTTAGAATGTCCAGGATACTATATACAAATTATCAGTCTTTAGGATGTCCAGGATACTATATGAAATTATCAATCTTTAGGATGTCCAGGATACTATATACAAATTATCAGTCTTTAGAATGTCCAGGATACTATATAAAAATTATCAATCTTTAGAATGTCCAGGATACTATATACAAATTATCATAGAATGTCCAGGCTACTATATATAAATTATCAATCTTTAGAATGTCCAGGAAACTATATACAAATTATCAATCTTTAGAATGTCCAGGATACTATATACAAATTATCAATCTTTAGAATGTCCAGGATACTTTATACAAATTATCAATCTTTAGAATGTCCAGGACTATATACAAATTTAATCTTTAGAATGTCCAACTATATATACAAAGTATCAATCTTTAGAATGTCCAGGATACTATATACAAATTATCAATCTTTAGGATGTCTAGGATACTATATATAAATTATCAATCTTTAGAATGTCCAGGATACTATATATAAATTATCAATCTTTAGGATGTCCAGGATACTATATACAAATTATCAATCTTTAGGATGTCTGGGATACTATATATAAATTATCAATCTTTAGAATGTCCAGGAAACTATATACAAATTATCAATCTTTAGGATGTCCAGGATACTATATACAAATTATCAATCTTTAGAATGTCCAGGATACTTTATACAAATTATCAATCTTTAGAATGTCCAGGATACTATATACAAATTATCAATCTTTAGAATGTCCAGGCTACTATATATAAATTATCAATCTTTAGAATGTCCAGGAAACTATATACAAATTATCAATCTTTAGAATGTCCAGGATACTATATACAAATTATCAATCTTTAGAATGTCCAGGATACTTTATACAAATTATCAATCTTTAGGATGTCCAGGATACTATACTATACTTATACAATCAATCTTAGAATGTCCAGGATACTATTATCAATCAAGAATGTCCATACTAATCAAATTATCAATCTTTAGAATGTCCAGGATACTATATATAAATTATCAATCTTTAGGATGTCCAGGATACTATATACAAATTATCAATCTTTAGAATGTCCAGGCTACTATATATAAATTATCAATCTTTAGAATGTCCAGGAAACTATATACAAATTATCAATCTTTAGGATGTCTAGGATACTATATATAAATTATCAATCTTTAGAATGTCCAGGATACTATATATAAATTATCAATCTTTAGGATGTCCAGGATACTATATACAAATTATCAATCTTTAGGATGTCTGGGATACTATATATAAATTATCAATCTTTAGGATGTCCAGGATACTATATATAAATTATCAATCTTTAGGATGTCCAGGATACTATATATAAATTTTCAATCTTTAGAATGTCCAGGATACTATATACAAATTATCAATCTTTAGAATGTCCAGGATACTATAAACAAATTATCAATCTTTAGAATGTCCAGGATACTTTATACAAATTATTAATCTTTAGGATGTCCAGGATACTATATACAAATTATCAATCTTTAGAATGTCCAGGATACTATATACAAATTATCAATCTTTAGGATGTCCAGGATACTTTATACAAATTATCAATCTTTGGAATGTCCAGGATACTATATACAAATTTTCAATCTTTAGGATGTCTAAGATACTATATACAAATTATTAATCTTTAGAATGTCCAGGATACTATATATAAATTATCAATCTTTAGGATGTCCAGGATACTCAAATTATCAATCTTTAGAATGTCCAGGATACTATATAAAAATTATCAATCTTTAGAATGTCCAGGATACTATATACAAATTATCAATCTTTAGGATGTCCAGGATACTGTATACAAATTATCAATCTTTAGGATGTCTACGATACTATATATAAATCTGATGAATATTTGACAAACACGGACCTCTGGAAATCTAGAATGTCACGATTTCTCAACAGTGAAAATCTATAGTATTAAGTACACGCGCACTTTTAGTATCACATTCGAACAAACACGGATCTCTGGAAAAAGTAAATCCAGATATTAAATGATAATTTAGTACTCTGGTATTTATAAAATTTATTGACTAAATTATTTGCAGGTTCCTGTGGGAAATCTGTTACAATGCTGGAAGCAAAAGACATGGAAAATACTTTGTTGTCGTCAGATTTTACTCAAAGTTTAACAGGGTAAGGTATATTAATGTATTGAAAAGCTAACAAAAATAATTAAAATTCAGTGGCATGGAATAGTCAATATCTGGAATAATTAATGTGACGAGATGTATAAATGATAAGGAAAATTAATTATTTCAATAGGTTTTGAATATATTCACGTATCTATCTCTCTCTATTTCTCTCTCTCTCTCTCTCTCTCTCTCTCTCTCTCTCTCTCTCTCTCTCTCTCTCTCTCTCTCTCTCTCTCTCTCTCAGGTAACATACACTGCAATTTCTGTGGAAATCGTTATCTTAATAATTAGGTATTGGAAATGTTTCTATTCATAACCCTGTAGTTTTATATTTCATTCATTCTGATGATTTAAGAACTGTAAAACTGCGTTGTTGTCCAATTTTAGTATTTCAAGGACAAGAATAAAGAGATGAAAAAATATGTTCGAAATTGGATATTTAAGCATTCTAAAATTAAGCTAAATATTTTATACTGTTGCTCAAATCTATTACAGCAAAGAAATGGCTTTAAACATCTCTAGCGTAAACCGATGTCAAAATGATTTTGTATGATTTGTAAAATTATACTTCCATTTTACATTACCACATTGTTGTGTTATTATATCACACAAAATCACCAATCGCCGATAAAAATATTTTTATTTCAGTGCATTCAAATGCTCCTGGATAATTTATTCCTCAAACTTGAGTCACGTGATACAGATAGAAATGGTGCATATTTTTTCCGGACCGAAAACATCATGTTCGTCAGAGTATATACTCGTAAGAGATGGTAAGATGTCAGTCAATTTCGTATCTTTGCCTACTCCCTTTTTTTGTTTTGACTTTACTTCTATACTAGAGAAGCCAGACTAAATACCAAAGGTGTTTGCCGTATAGGGGTAAACACCATTATATATTTTCCACAGAACCTTAAAATGCTAGTTCCCCATTTTAATGTCACTGTCATCTTTAGGCATGTTAGGTTTGGGTAAAACCAGTACCATGTGATGGAAGATCGACATCAGAGGAAAAACAAAATATGCGAAAAATGGTTTACTATTATTTCATCACTTGTATATTTCAGTAGTTCGCAACCTGAAGTTTTCCATTCGAATGAAATATATTTATCCTTTCTCTCATCTCCCCTTCAAATTTTCATTCGACCGTCCTATAATTTGCAAAGTAATTATAAATATCTAAGCATGTTTTTACAATAACAATCAGATTACCAGGATCATTTAACCATCATTTGTAAAATATTGTGCGTCTAAAATGGTCGTGTTCATGATTTAAACATCATTGGAAATGTGTCTCTTTATCAATGTGAAGTCGATATAATACAACACAGAATTGCACAGGCGCGAAGACAATAAAAAAAGTGTGTAGCAAAAGACTACGTAGACATATGAATTTTACGTATTTTCCTACAATGTCGAAAATTTTTGGCATGTTTATTACTTGGTTCTAAATTAGATTGAAAGATCAAAATTCAAATCAGTCTTTGTCCCCAAGAAATGTAAACATGAAATGTAAACAAGAAATGTATACAAGAAATGTAAACATTTGCAATATGTATTGTAATTTTAGTTTAAGATTATTATTTAGGACAAGTTATGTTCGTTGAAAAGAGTTGAGTTTAACTGTAATAAAAGGTCAGGTAAAAATATAACCATCATGTTTGTTATTGATATACTTTTTAAAACGCTAACGACCGATTAAAACAAGTAGGAAGTATTATAATTGAGAAATGGAAATTGTCTTGCCATATAGATATCATGCAGTACCCACGTGACCATAAATGCGCCTTTAGATTTTTTTTTCGTTTAACATCTTATTTACCTGTAATAATCCACACAGACGCACGCGCATGCGTTCGTGTGTGTATGTAAGAATACACAATTACAAACAAACAATATTAAATTGCCATCTTGCTATAAAGTTTTCCGCTAAGCCTGCAATTTTGTAGTACCAGGATCACGACATATTGGAGTTCAGCACACATAGAAATGATAAGGCCTCTCTTTATTTTATTGATTGACACAAAGTTTTTTTTCAGTCACATATCCCGGAGCTCATGCCAAAAATAAAGTCATTCAAGAAATTAGGTAATGAAGCAAATTTAGACATAATGTGTGCTATTAGCTGAATAGAATAGAAAAAAATCCATTAAAGTCCATAGGATGATCAGTATAGTGTTACAGAAAATGAGAAACTAATTTAAGTGTTTGTGAACCAGAGTTTTCCAGTAATTAAATAAATAAAGTACATTACGGAAATTATATACATGGTTTACAAAACGAAAAATAGAGTGAAAACTCTCAGAGGTCTTTATATATACATGAACAACCACAATTTGGTTGCGAGAGATAAAAAACCACAAATCACTTTCTAGTCGTTATCAATTGACGCGAAAATAAATATCCATTTGAGAGTGAATCTATTTACCGCAAATGAACAACAAAACAGATTTATAAAAAGTATGGGGAGACCGAATGACTTCATCGATGTTTTAATGAAAGTATGTAATGAATAAAATTTTAATGTATGTAAATATAAGAATAGAAATGAAATCAGTGAATCGGGAATGTTTGACGTTGGATTACATAATACCAGACGCGCTTTAATTATGAGTGGCAGACCAACGGCAAAATTAACAGAATAACTATAACAACAACAACAAAAACATCATCATCACTTCATCATCATCATCTGCAACAACAATAATGATACTGTTGAAGATGGTGGTGGTGATTTAAAACGATGAAAACACGAACAATTATTTCCTCCATAATGGGATGTAAATGTGGCTTGTATATCTGAAATATGCCAAAGCATGAAAAGAAACTAACGTTAACATGTTCAAAAGTAAAAAAAATTTGAAAATTAGAAGTATTTATATTGAAAAGTTGTTTAAATTCCTCTTACTGAATTATTGCTTGTAGCAAGCATATTTGATGATATTACAAAATGATAACGAATTGTAAATCTGTCAACGTTTTGAGACAAGTATAAGTGTGTGTCACTTGCTTCAGTTTCCGTGTTTGATTGGATGCATTCTTTAGCAACGATAGAAAAAATGTCGAAAACCTGCAAGTCTTGAAAAATTGTATTATCAAAGATACGTTGTTTATAAATAACATTAGAACCCATGATCAAAAAATGATCTTTTAGTCAAGAATATAATTTCAGAAAATGTTTGTCGACAAATTTTCTAAATTCAAATTGTGTACATATATTCACTTTGGGGAAATAAAATGTCAAACAGCTAATATTGAAGTAAATAAATGTAGAATTAACTCTGATTAACTGCGACTTAAGTTTATCAACAACCCTAATACTTACTGGCATATACGTAGATTATCATACATTCTATTTTATAGACTCCCCGGAAAAACATCAAACAACTAGAATGACTGTGTGATTTTAACAACATTTGTCATTACAGTGTGTGACGTTAGTAATATATGAAATGACAGTGTGTGACGTTAAACAAAGTTGGAATGATTGTGTGGCGCTAGTAATATTTGGAATGACAGTTTGTGACGCTAAAAATAATTGGAATGATTGTGTGGCGCTAGAAATATTTGGAATGACAGTGTGTGACGTTAAACAAAATTGGAATGATTGTGTGGCGCTAGTAATATTTGGAATGACAGTGTGTGACGTTAAACAAAATTGGAATGATTGTGTGGCGCTAGTAATATTTGGAA
The DNA here is from genome assembly GCA_030159075.1 of Atrina japonica. Taxonomy (NCBI): domain Eukaryota; kingdom Metazoa; phylum Mollusca; class Bivalvia; order Pterioida; family Pinnidae; genus Atrina; species Atrina japonica. The sequence goes on from BROG01000236.1 coordinate 729,816, forward strand.
TGGCAGTTTGTGACGCTAAAAATAATTGGAATGATTGTGTGGCGCTAGTAATATTTGGAATGACAGTGTGTGACGTTAAACAAAATTGGAATGATTGTGTGGTGCTAGTAATATTTGGAATGACAGTTTGTGACGCTAAAATAATTGGAATGATTGTGTGGCGCTTGTAATATTTGGAATGACAGTGTGTGACGCTAAAAATAACCAGAATGACAGTGTATGACGTTAAAAATGACCAGAATGATAGTGTGTAACGTTACAAATATTCAGACTGACAGTGTGTAACGTTACAAATGACCAGAAACAGTGTGTGACGTCAAAAAATAACAGAATGACAGTGTATGGCACTAAAAAATAACCAGAATGACAGTGTGGTTGAAAAATAACCAGAATGAGAGTGTGCAGAAAATATTTGGAATGACAATGTGTGGCGATAAAAAATAATTTGAATGACGTTATTCGGTGCTAAGGAAATGACTGTAATGACGGTGTGTGATACTTATTTTAATCATTTTGATAGAATGTCGAATTGTTAATACTATATTTTTATCTATTGTCCAAAATCATTTGTATACTAAAAATCATTTGATTTAAAAAAAATCCAGTTACGCTCTATACTGGTACAGTACCTATACTACCTATTTTCGGACACTGCTGCACATAACAAATTATTATGTATACTTATAAACTATAAAGAAATAACTGTGACCAGATTTCACATTTTTTTATTGCTAATTTCGCAGTTTTGTTGATTCTATTCACATTTGTCGATTTCATTCACATTTATATCATTGATAGCTAAGTTTCACACTAACACTTTTTTTAAAAAAAAATTTCGATCTTATCACCGTTTAATATGTAGCGATTCGTTTGTATTACAAGTGTGTGTGTGGGTGTGTGCTTCAGTGTTAGTGTGTATGTATGTGTTTTCTTATTTTTTTATAATATCGGCCCTGAAGAAGGTCGTCCCGAAAATTTGACTCTTGTTTTGTTTGTGACGTTAGTAATTTAAGTGCTTTATATATATAAAGCACAAATGCAGAAATAACAAGGTACCTACAAACACACCAAGCACCTGATGGGGTCCGAACTCTCGACCTACGGTACCTATTGCCTGTCCCCCCATGCTCGACGCCCTAACCACTTGGCCATCTACGCATTCACAAAAAATGAAAAAAAAAATGATAGCGATAGAATTCCGAATTGAGATGAAAGGTGTTTAAATCCTAATATAAATAACAATGGATCGATTAACGATGCATGTAGTGTAGATAGTTTAATTTCGATCTTATCACCGTTTAATATGTAGCGATTCGTTTGTATTACAAGTGTGTGTGTGGGTGTGTGATTCCGTGTTAGTGTGTATGTATGTGTTTTCTTGTGATTTTATAATATCAGTCCTGAAGAAGGGACAGGTCGTCCCGACATTTTGACTCTTGTTTTGTTTGTGACGTTAGTAATTTAAGTGCTTTATATATATAAAACACAAATGCAGAAATAACAAGGTACCTACAAACACACCAAGCACCTGCTGGGGTCCGAACTCTCGGTACCTATTGCCTGCCCCCCCCCCCCCCCATGCTCGACGCCTTAACCACTTTGCCATCTACGCATTCACAAAAAATGAAAAATAAAATGATAGCGATAGAATTCCGAATTGAGGTGAAAGGTGTTTAAATCCTAATATAAATGACAATGGATCGATTAACGATGCATGTAGTGTAGAGAAATACAAGTATATATAAAGCACAAATATCACTACAACTTTGTACATTTACTATGGACCTTGGATCAGAAATGATAATATCTGCGTAAATAAATCAAATATGAAACTTAAATACAGAAATAACAACTAACTAACTCACCATGTCCCTATATAAATAAAGTCTAACGCCGATTATGCGGACTGGGCGTTAGACTATATATATATATATATATATATATATATATATATATATATATATATATATATATATATATATATATATATATATATATATATATATATATATATGCTCGTCATTTTACTTAAGTCATATTTCACATTATGACCTATGCTAATGTCTAAGACTCTTTAAACAACACAACATTTACGGAGAAAAATGTCGAATTACAGGTTTTCAATGTTATTCCTGAGCCGGCCTGGCTCGGTCGGTAGCGCACTCCACTCTTGATTGTGAGGTCGTGAGTTCGAGTCCAGCCGGTGGCAGGTTGGTTTCTTGCAAAAACCGAGGTCCCGTGTCACAGTAGGTGTCGGCACGTTAAAGACCCTCACTGCTCAATGACCGTAAGTGCCGAGCATAGGCCAAAATTTGAAGCCCTTCACCGGCATTTGGTGACGTCTCCATATGAGTGAAAGATTCGTGAGTGGGACGTTAAACAACAATAAACAAACAAACAAACAATGTTATTCCTATCGTATTTAGTCGATATACTAAAATGAATTTATCACAAATTAGCCGAATCGACAGTTTGACCCTTGACTACGACAGTGCGTGAGATGACACAATGAAAACGGTACAAGAACTTGGCAGCTTATTAACAAAGATATACAGTATGTGTTTACATATGGTAACGCACATGACCACATAGAGAAAGGAATAAATGACTTATCAGTTTATTCTGGGGTCAATTCTTACAATACTTTCAACAATGTAACAATAATTAGCCAAATATCACAACACAATTAACTCACAATGGCCTCCTATGTCAGTTTCACATTCAAGGGGTACTTACAACTTTATTTTGAAAGGAGTACAAAAGGCAAGTGGGTATTAAGAATGTTTGATTTGACGAGAAGTAAACACTTTAAATAAGCTTAAATGGTGTAGGAATTTGCTGGAGACAAAATCGTCTGAAGATAAGATTTATTTATCAAGGGGTGTGTGTTTACGAACATATATCATTACTGAATTAGTTTATGGGTACATTTAGATGTAAACATAACTTTTGTACATACATAAGGAAATTTTAATATCTAGTTATCTATCTAGAGATTTGTTCCGTACGAAACTTTACACTTGTAAACATATTCTTTATACAAATATTTACATAGATACCCGAGATTATTTGACAAAACATATTCTCAATTTGTAAATAGACTTAACATGTGGAATTTTGAATTCACTCAAAAGTTTAAAAGAGCAATGTTTGTTTTGTAGAAAGTGCATATATGTAAATTGGCAATTTTGTGAAAATGGGTTATTAAATAATATCATAGTGAAGTTGTTCAAGTGAGAAACTTTTGAAGGAATCTTTTGTAGCAACAAAAGATGATATATTGCAGTTATATGAACCACATGGCTCTCTTGGGAATTTGAATTTTAAATTTTATCTTTTAACTGCGATATGTGATGTACTTGAAAATTTCTGCTTTGACAATACAATTAAGAGTACGCTGAACTAAGCTGCGATACGAGTAAAAAGGTAAGGTTATTGTAGAATTTGTAGTTTTTTACTGCTTTGTGAACCAAAGAGGAACTTCATGTTCAGCAATTTGTGATTGAATTTCCGAACCTCAGTGTCTTTTTCTTAACATTTATCTAACTTCAAACTCAATCTACTGAAAATATATCGTAAAGAGAATTTTGTTAGGTAAGCTTTTTCAGTTATGACCTACATATTCAAAATGATATTATGATAAATATTAACATAAATCTGATATATACATTTAGGAAGTTGTACTACACCTAAAATATAACGTTTCTGATTTGATTTTTTCCAGATTCATATACATTCTGTGTACATTTCTCTTTTTTTAAAGGTTTGGCTACAAAATATGTGTCACCATTTAGTCTTGGGGGCCTCTGTGGCCGAGTGGTTAGAGTATTGCGCTTTAAATCACAAGGCCTCTCACCTCTGGTTCGAATCCCGCTAGCCGGTTTCGAATTATGTGGGAAAGTTTGCCAATTTACTTGCGGAACGTCGGTGGTCTTTACCCGGGTAACCGGGGTTTCTCCCCCACCAATAAAAACTGGACGCCATCATATGACTGAAAGATTGTTGAGTATGGCATAAAACAAAAAATCAAATCAAATCAAATCAAACCATTTAGTCTTGATATATACTGCAACTGTTTGACGCAAACGACGAGACACAGATACTGTTTTCTAGTAATATTTATAATAAAAAACGCAGAAGTAACACACATGTATACACACATAGTTCTACTAAAACATATTTGTGACATTTGATCAACGATTGAAACTGACTAGCGGCTTATTATATCACGCATCAAATCCACGCTTTATTCAAATTATTTGTAGATTTAACTATTCAAATGATCAGATTGTACTGATGTAAAAGATAATTGTTATTTTTTAAAACCGTAAAAAGCAGGTACTTTAATAGGAAGTGTCTCTAAAATGAAAATCCATCAAATATTGTTGATTTTATGTATGTTTTCATTCATACAATAACGCTAAGTTTTAAACGGTAGATTGAAAAACTAAGGAACAGTCCATATATTCCACAACTGTCAAACTTCCATACATAATCAGCGAACTATCCACACGCTCATTATGGAAATCGGTTGCCTTGATACAAACATACACGAATATATATATATATATATATATATATATATATATATATATATATATATATATATATATATATATATATATATATATATATATATATATATATATATATATATTAGGGTTGTCAAATCGGTCAATTTCCATAAACAGGTTAACCGAATGTTTTTCCGATCGAGTACTCGGTTACTCTGTCACTTTTGTAAGATTGCAGTTGCAGACCCGGATATGGAGATATTTATTTGCCTAAGGAAGTATATTATCTTATATCCGGAAAAAAAGTTTAATCTTAAAAGTTCTGTTGGTCATTCGATAGCATCCGGGCATTACATTAGGAAGGACCTTTTTGTCTTATCTAAAATACAATATTGGTAGCTTTATTGGTATTAAAAATGAAAGTTTCAGCGGCCGTAAATCGATTCTAGAGGATTTGATAATATGATCCCCAATAATATTTAAATGCTTTGTCTTTACTTTATTAAGCCAAACCTAAATTGGTTTTGAATCCCTACCCTATATGGATTCAGCAATGTATCGTTTTATTCAATAAAATGTTTTAATATAATTATATACTACATAAAGTTGTTTTCTTAAATTCAGGTTTAAAGACGGCATTTCTATCTTAACCAGCGATTAAGCTTATTATATATCTCTTAACGGCATTTAAGACAAAATTATCTTAAAACTAAATTATTATACTGAAGACAATTTATATATATATATATATATATATATATATATATATATATATATATATATATATATATATATATATATATATATATATATACATATATATATATATACAGTGGATTCATCTTAGTTGCATAACCCATATTCAAGGGAAAGTTAATCAAACACCAGAGGGTATTAACAGAATAGTGTATTATAATCGAGAATGATGCTTCATCAAGTCCTATCATCTGTATATATTAAATCATAAACATCCTAGATACACTAATAATGGATCCTTATTAAAAACAGGAAGAAGATAATGTCACTTCAGTCGGCAGATTCCGTATTTCTATTAAGCTAATATTATTACCGCACATAAATTTTTTCTGGAGTTAGTTTCTTTCTCCTTTTCTGGGGGAGGGGTTCTCATGCAATTTATAGGAATAATTGCTTTAACCCATTTATTTTACAAATATTTTATATATAACAGATAGGATATTGTTTTGTCATTTGAGTTCTTATTAAAATAAACTGAAATATGCAATTATCAGGTATGCAAATAAGTGGAAACGACTATATATATATATATATATATATATATATATATATATATGTGTGTGTGTGTGTGTGTGTGTGTGTGTGTGTGTGTGTGTGTGTATTGTTTGTATGTGTTTATGTATGTATGTGTTTGCGCGCGCGTGTGTATGTATGTGTGGGTGCGCGCCCGTGTGTGTGTGTGTGTGTGTGTGTGTGCACGCGTGTTATATTTATTGCCATCGGTACTATGGACATACATGTCACTTTACCTTTTACCAGTTTTATTGGTGCTTCCTGTATTATTATTCCATTTGAAGTATATCAATTTGCATGGTGTCTATGATTTTATTGCTTCGAAATAGTCCATTAAAGTAGTTTATCAGATAAGGACCAATACTTGATGAAAGACGAATTTCAAGTATGTTTAAATAATAATTCATTGCTGAATGCAGAGTAAAGGTACGCAGTCACACTGCAAATTTTGTCCGCTAAATTTAAGAGAAATCCAAATTTACAACCCAACTTTGGTTAAAGAAAAGAAAAATATACGTTTAGATAAGATATTTTACAAGATTGTCGATACATTAAATTTTCTATATGAAAGTAGCATAACACAATTATGTCAATACTATTTTATGGAAAGAACTATGGGATGGACTTTTTAGAGCATTTTGTTTTAAATAACAAAAAGAAAAGGTCCCAATGGTTTGTCGTATGATTCGAAACTAACTACTTCCACTTAGAACGAATAAAAAAGTTTAGGGACCGAAATAAAATCACTAAATTTACTTAATATTTATTTACTATTTTGACCGTATAGTTGTTTGTAAGACTTCTAGATGTGACTAGAAAAACATTCTTTTTATTTTTAATTCATATAAAAAACGTTCAGTCATAATTATGATTTTCTCATAAAAATTGAAAATTTGTTGAATATGTTCCTCATAATTTGAGAACTTACTCTCTCTCTCTCTATCTTTAAAAATATATATATATATATATATATATATATATATATATATATATATATATATATATATATATATATATATATATATATATATATATATATATATATATATCGTGAGTCCGTAGTCACAGTCACACAACAACAACAACAATAACAGCAACAACAACAACAACAACAACAAAAAGTATCTAACAGGTTACTCAAAATGTCAGTAGGTAAAACATGGTTTTGTTTGTTTGAATGGTCCCATTCAGGTATATAGTGGCGGCTTGTTATTAATGGTGTAGGAGTGCCCGGTAAGAGGGCATTTGCTTTCCACAAGTACTCGGGCAACTTTTATAACAAAATCAGCTTTGGTTCCAGTGGGACTCGAACCTGCCCAAATCATAGGTGATAGACTTCATGGATTTAACATAAAACACGGTAGTGACAAACAAGGTAATTACAGATCTTAAAAGTAATAAAATGTTAACTACAATTGCTATTCTTCACATCTATCTGGTTTACAGGTATGTATATGAAATAAGTATGTCAAATTACCCCTAGTGTAATCATTAGTAATTTTACAAGAAGGTAGGTTCAATTTTCCTTTCTATTGTTTCACTCATCAAATAGACCAAATGTATGAAGCAAAAGAAAGCAAGATACTTTTCGACAAGACATATTGGACTTCAAAAGATATAAAATTTAGAATAATGGCTATATTCGTTCAGTAAATATATTTTTGTTAATCAATCACTTTACTTTCATCTAAGATAAACAACAAATATTTGATTCTACTCATAATCTTCATAATTACTGGTAACTAGTTAAGTCTTTAGATGAGGAGAAAATATTGACCGGTAGTTGTCAGATCGAATAAGTTTCCATGCTTAGTTTGTTAAACTAAGAGAATATCATTTGGGTTGTGCGAAAACTTCTATTCCTTACACACAAGAACTTATCAACCTACCTACCTACCTATCTACATACATACATGCATGCATACACACACAAACATACATACATACATCCATGCATGCATGCATGCATGCATGCATGCATGCATGCATACATACATACATACATACATACATACATACATACATACATACATACATACATACATACATACATACATACATACATACATACATACCCACACATCAACCCACCTGCCTTCCTGCCTACCTACCAACCTATATTACCTACAAACTTACCTACCTACTTATCTACATACATACATACATGCCCACACACCCACTCACCTGCCTACCTACCTACCTACCTATCTTCCTACACACTCAACCACCTTCCTGCTTGGATACCTACCTACCTATCTGGGGATATTGCTATCGTACACCAGAACTGCAAAAACAAATGGGGATTCTTGTTAAATTGTGTAGTATGGCAATGACAAATTGTAAGTGTGGTTCGTGCAACAAAATGGTAAATGATATTGTAAAGCATATACTTTTGGAATGTTCGGAATATTTCAGTGTCATTGACAACTTAAATACATTTATAGTGAATCTACTGCCGGTAAATGAAAATGTGCAACTATTGTATGATGATATTCTACTAGAATTTATTCTTGGTGGAATGTATAACGACAACCTTCGCACAATTGTTACAGATGATGATAATCGATGGGATATCATAAACAAGTGTGCTGAGTGTATGTATGAAACACGACATGCTTTAATACATTGGCATCACCGTAACTAAATGTGCCAATACCATTGTTAAATAATAAACCTACTGTCTGAAATAGTACAAATATTAAAAGACCGATTATATGAGATCATATATGTATCAATATGACACAATGGACGTTAAACTTTGATATACATGATATGATGTAGACGAAACTAATGATATAATATGGAAAGTAAAGACATCTCTTGTAAATTCGTTCATATTTAAAACTTAATTATGTTTATTATTGTTCATCTAAATCTTCATTTATGGAGGAAATAAAGATATTCAATTCAATTCAATTCAATTCATACAAACACACACACACTCACACACACATACCTGCATACATACATACATACATACATACATACATACATGCACCGAATTATTTGAAGTATTCGCACTATGGGCAGTGTGCTATCTGATATTGATTATTTTGTATGATATTTTTATGAAGGCGTTTAGTTACCTATTACGTCAATTGAAGTTCTATTTCTACTGAAGAATTAATCAAACGAAAATGAAGTCAGCGGGCTATATAGGAAGAGATCGATATGCGCGATTTGCTGTTAGAGAAGTTTAAATTAAAGTAATATTTGCGGCGACTTGAAATGGCTACAAACTAATTCAGGTATTCATTCTGATCACAAATCAAGCGAGCCAAAAGTTCTATATAAATGTTTGCTAATTTTTTTCCTTGAACAGATTTCAATATTTTGATTTCTAAAAATGTTCAACAAGCTACGTTCAATTTAACACGGTAGTTATATGGCATTTATAATCCAAATTGGGTCTTAAAATGGTTGTCATGCCGGCCAACTATACGCCTCGAATAAAAATTTTTTTTAAAGTTATAGAATTTTTAATGGAAATATTTATTCAACACAGTTAGTTCTATGAAAATTGTGATAGTAAATTAATGACTTTGGAGGTATAATAGTAAAGAAAAATCAGTAAATGGAATTGCGATAGGCAGGGGGCATGAGGGAATGATTCAAACTTCGGAAAAAAGACCTGATCGAACAAACAATATTACTTACAACTAGTGATTTTTCAGGGTTTACCAGGCTTTGATTCTGAATCCCTAATTTCACGTTTATAATAACCTAACTCTGGCTAAATATGTTCCTGTTTTCAAATCACTCTGGTATGATAGACTCCATGATGTATTCCTTTCGACAAAAATGTAAAAGATGATTTTCTTTTCATTTTTATTTTCATTCGATATTGTCCTATTTAATTTCTATGTACAGATGCTGAATTACAAAACATGTACAATTTGTTATGCAGATGTAGATGCAATAAAAAGTGAATGCGAATGTCGAAATACGTTCTGTTTTTATCATAGTTTATAGTACTCGCGAGTGCTCAGAACATCACGATTTTAACCATGACGCCTCTTGCTACTTGTTAGCGCGGGCTCGTGACCCACCGGAGCCTAAGATGATTTTGTGAGAAAGTTTGCCAGTTTACTTGCGGACGACCGGTGATGTCTTTCCGGGTATAACGTAACCATCAAAACTGACCACAACCGTATGACTGAACAATTGTAGAGTTTTGCGTAAAACAACATTCAAACAGACAAAACAAAATCTAATGTATTCCTTATAAACATGGTCATTACTGCTATCGACAAAGTGTTGACTTTAAACTTACTTCATCATATCTTCTGTTTTCCTTACAAACATGCTCATTACTGCTCTAGACATTCTGTATCTGTTGACTTTAAACTTAATTTATCATATATTTTGTTTTCCTTACAAACATGATCATTACTCTATCGACAAACTGTTGACATTAAACTTCGTTCATCATATCTTTTGAACTATAAAATAGCGTCAAAAGAAAGTTTTTCTTTGTGAAATGATGGTACGTAGACAGGCTCAAATGAATGATCGAATTGAATTGTGGGGCGCAAGTTTTAAACTCTCTTATATGCCCATTATATATCATACATCATAGACTAATCTAATAATAGTTTCGATATTGATATTAATTTTGGCAGCCAGTTTTTGATGACAACTTTTTTAAACATATTGTATAAGTACACTTATCTTTTTCCAGGACAATCATCCACTGGGCAGCCATTACGCGCGTGGTGTAAGGGATCTCCTACTGGGATCGTCTTGACGTCATACAGTAATGCAATTTATGTCGAACTTGTGGTCTCTACTTATGACATTTCCGGACTCATCTTTATGATGTCATATACTGCATCAATGACAAGTAAGGAAAAAAATACAACGTACAAAATATTTATTCTACAGTTACAAATTCCGTATTTCATACCTAAATCAATAATTAATTTACTATTATTGCTCAAACCTGAATTTCATACAGGCATTGATGAGTATATTTTATGTAATCAATGTATCATTTTGTCTATCATGCTCAGTCGATCACTGACTGGGGGGAGGATGCAAATAAACTCATACAACCTCCCAACACTAAATACTATTATAAACTGACCTACAAAAGGAAGGAGCATATAGACCAGGTAATTAGGGATGAAAGGATTTACTTTAGAAAAATGTTTCAGATTACAGATAGTACAGCAATATATATATATATATATATATAACGAGACCGTACGCTACGCCACAGACTTCACGTTTTTAGTTTATAATTATACGGTAAATTGATACAAAATTTTACACCGCAATCATTTGATTATCTGTTTCTTTTTCAATTATGCGGGAGGCAACAATGACAGTCAGTTGTCAACACTTTAACACGTCAATTTATTATCCTTAATACTTAGCAACGGCTTTGAGCAATCGATCGTGGTTGGCTGATTTTAAAACAAACATAAATATTACGCCCTTTGCATTGCAAAATAGTTCTAATAAAGCGATTTGATATGATTATGACGGCAGCTAGCAGATTCTTGTATTTGAAGAATTGATCCACGTTAAATATGAGTGTATATGAAGTGCATGAGTTTTCTGCGTTTGTAAATATGTCTGGATATTGCACTTATATAGATGACTACAGACATTAATAATATTTCATCAGATACAGGGTTTAATTCTAATTATTATGATATTCGGGATAATCATTTATATACAACTTCTAATTCGGTTCTTTCATTCTCAGATCAAGTCATCACTGGCCCAGTAGAACTGGACGTTATTAACTTTTGCCTGTTGGCTATTAGCATTGTGATAGTACTCAGTATCGTAATCGGGATCGTAATCCTCATTAAACGAGAATTCCAGAGATATACGGAAGCAAAGAAAGTGAAATTCAAAAAGATGTTGAGGGTTCGCCGAAAAGGTATAAGTGGAATAAGCGGTGTAGGAAATAATGACTTCAGAATGGATGATTCCGGAAGTGAAAGAAGTGAGAGGGACATGGAAGATACGTCATTTACTGTCGTTTCTGTTACCCCTACGTCTGAATACGACACCTTACGGGATGTTTAATTCATATTCAGTAACTCCTGGGAGTGTTCAGATGACGTATCGTGTCTACAGAAGCATATCGTATATCAAATTCAAATGGTTGCATGTGTGCTATTTTAAACATAAGGAAATGAGTGATGCATCTTTACCACTTTGGTCACATGACGCATGAGAATAACAGGCTAACAGTGTAGTATTGTTAATAATATTTGGGGTAACTAATTAACGCTGTAGATACATGAATGGGAGATACCTAGTCATCACTGAAGAAAAAGGGGTTATGGAAAAACAAACGGGATTACTAGTTTTCACTTCCGTCATATGACGCTGTGGGATGCTGTTGTGCTATTGGAGTCCTTAACAATGTAGCTTTACGATTTGGGAATAAGATTAGTTATCACTATAAGAAGAAGAAGCTGTGGAATACAAAATTAACACTTTGCGTTATTAAACTATAGGAAATCATTTCACATTATGGATCTGAAGATAAATGGTTATCACTGTTAGCAAAATTAAAGCCGCCGGGTACCTGCTACATCAATAAACATGTCGATTTCATCAAATGATCCTGTGGGAATAGAATAAACACAACATTTATGAATAAACTGAAAAATCTTACATATGATCGCTGGTATGCTAGTAGAGAGTGTTCAAAAAATCACCACGTCCATGTTTCATTTAAGTTTTTAAAATTATTCAAATATGCTGTAAGAATGGAAGAGAAGAAGTGTAATTGTTTTAAGTGTACAAGTGTTAAAATGAATGCAATGCATGTGAAACGAACTCATAAATAAATTTGAATTTGTAGATAAATATTGGTAATGCTATTTGAAATATATAATAAATGCATGTAAATAAATCGTTATTTAAATGAGTTTTCCTGTTTCAAATTAATATAATCGATATTTCGTAATGGCATAATTGTGGTTCATTTATAACTTTATTCACAAAAATAGATCATAGATTGAATCAATATGATTATGTCATACAGTCAGTTGATACCTTATTGCCTTCAGATTGTCCATACTTTTTGACAGACGAAGACTGAACAAAACTAGGAATTTATATGCTACTCAATTCATGGTTATGCACGAATGACATGGAAAGAATTCGATTTATTTTTCTTATACATTTTTTTTATTTCAAGAAGCATTGGATGGAATGACTCATTCAAAGAACTGGTGACATCGAGGCATAATGTAAAGATCTAGGAAAACATTGATTTCATAATATTTGCCTGAGGTCATTTTAGGTCAAACACACAAGGGGCTACAACTTTTGCTGAAAAGCATTAAGTCGACAGAACCATCTGTATACTTAATTTAGGTCAACCTGCCACGTCGAACTGCTCTATTGAATAAGTACCTTTCTAAGGAGACCTAGTTGACAATGCGCATGCTCCCTAAAAGATCTGATATAAGCAACTTCAAACCTGATGTGTCCAGTGACTCTATAATATCCCCACCCCAAAACACTGAAATAACACCTATTTAGTGATTTTGACATACATAGACATGTTTTAAGACTGACGTAGCAAAATAAAAATACGATAAAATATATCAACAGATGTACACTGTGTCACTGATGTTTGAAAATGGAACACCTGAATTGAGATACCAATTGTCAAATGTGATTTTTTCCTACGTGTTCTTGCACAATCTCATGGGAAAAAAAAGATCAGACTGTAAAAATAGGTCTCGGGGATTTTGGTAATGAGACAACATTCTTGTTTATGCAATATATTCCATCTGAAATTAACGTAGCATTCATCATATAACAAATCCTTTTAACACTTCATCAATATTTCATTTAATCGTTATGGTCTGGCCAGTTATCGGTTTAGAAATGATAAATGTATCCTATTATCATAAATAAATGGATAAATGGCAAAGAGTTGCTTCTAAAGTAATTTAAAAACATTTGTATAAAGATCACACACGTTACTACTGTTATTAAACATTATCGAAATTCAAACAATCGTTGTACTAATAAATCAACACGTTAGTGGAATCCTTCAAAACACTTCCTGAAACTTTACGAATCAATATATTTTATTCTTTTGACAAATAGGTTACCAAGGGTGTTTTGATAAATATCGATTTGTATTTCCGAAAAATTTCCGAAATGGCTCAAGAATCTAGGTGCATTTATCTAGGTTACTGTTTGTTTTGCTGCATTAGGTTGAAAGGATACTTAATTGATTCACAGGCAAACATGGAAGTCACACATAGTTTAACGTTCTAACATGGTTTGTTTTTCTGACGATGGCCAGCTATATAATAACACTGGGTATGCCTTTAAAGCAGAATTCCGTGATTATCATAAAATTGTTCATCGTGATATCCAAATACTATTTCACTTACTTCCCAGCTATAACAGAGAGAGAGAGAAAGAGAGAGAGAGAGAGAGAGAGAGAGAGAGAGAGAGAGAGAGAGAGAGAGAGAGAGAGAGAGAGAGAGAGAGAGAGAGAGAGACTAACCACTAATTTATACACACAAACATGTTATTTGTTTTTGTTCTTGTATCATTATAATCATTTTTTTTTCATCGGAACATGATTTATTCAAGAGACCTTTTCGAAGAACTAGACCAAATGTTATTAGCAATTTATGTGTTCATCAAAGAGAGCCCGATATTGAACAGATAATGCTTTAGTGATAGAAACGGTGGTATTGAGTAATTTGTGGGGTATTTTGTCTTAGTTTAGTATCATGTTTATATCAATATCAAACCTCTTCTTTCAGACCTACGACCAACACTATTTAACTTTTAAGATTTAAATAAAATTTAAGATTTAAATAAAATTTAAGAATGTTCTAAACTGTGGCTGCCTAAGTAAAACAATTTCCAGGATTAGTAAAATGTTAGGTTTCTAAGTAATTTTTAAGTATCTTGCCAGGCACAGCTCCTAGGGGCAGTTGACTTCTCTACTCTTTACACTACTATTCCACATAAAAAATTAAAAGAAAGACTTTTCAGCATCATAGACAACTGCTTTTTCACTAAAGGTGGTACCCGAAAATTTAAATATCTAGTGATTGGCTATCAGGATACTTATTTCGTCAAACACCACTCTGATTCTACACATAAATATACTGAAGTTGATATAAAAAACATGCTGGAATTTCTAATAGACAATATATTTGTAATGTTCGGAGACGTGGTCTTCCAACAAACTGTTGGCAATCCTATGGGAACCAATTCTGCTCCTTTATTGGCCGACCTGTTCCTTTATTCATACGAAGCAGACTTCATTCAGAAACTGCTGAATCAAAAGAAGAAAAAGTTAGCGGTGTCCTTTAATTTGACATTTAGATATATAGACGACGTTTTGTCAATTAATAATGACAATTTTCATACATATGTCAATGCGATATATCCCAGCGAACTAGAAATTAAAGATACAACAGAATCAAGCACACACGCTTCATACTTAGACATTTTACTTAATATAAACACAGACGGGAAACTAGCAACTAAGCTATACGATAAACGCGACGATTTCGACTTTCCCATCGTAAATTTTCCACATTTAAGTAGTAATATCCCTCAGTCACCCGCATATGGAGTTTATATTTCACAAATGATCCGATATACCAGGGCGTGCACAACATATGAAGATTTCATATACAGAGGTAAACTACTCACTGACAAATTATTGACACAGGGATATTGAAAACCGCGTTTAATGTCAACGTTCCGTAAATTTTATGGTCGGTATAATAGTCTTGTTTGCGACTACTCTGTTTCACTAAGTGAAATGTTGAGTTGCCTTTTCGTTGGCGGTTGTTGAGACGTCTGTACCAATTGTGACGAGGATACACTCCTCACGTGTTTCATTGGACTTGACTGTGGACTCACAGCGGGTGTGACCGGTCGACAGGGGATGCTTACTCCTCCATGGCACCTGATCCCACCTCTTGGTTTCCAGAGGTCCGTGTTTGTCCATTTTACCGGATTTGTATCTATGTCCTGGACATTCTATTGATTTATACTTTGGTATCTGAAATTTTTATATGTCAACAGTTTCAAAATATACACATTCTCGACTTTTTGTTGTTCATTTTTTTACATGAAAACACCAAATTATGCCATAATTGGCATCTGATGAACATTTCGAATAATGTGAGTACTTAACTCAAATTTTCCGTACCAAGAGTATTTTTTCAAATTATATATAAGAATAATAAATTTTAAACAAAGTATTTGATGTTACTAAAAAAATAATCATATTTCACAGTCAGTTAAGATAAACTTTGAGATCAAGAGTTTTCATAATTAGTGCCTAATAGTTTCACCTTTTGACAATACCATTGTACAGGTATACCAAAATAAAGTGGCCCATATAATGTTTTATTAAAAATCAAAACAACACTATTTGCCAAAATGTTGGTTTATAAGTGAAATATTTTGTCTTGCTCTAATTGCATACATTACTCTTAAATTATGTCCATGCCGACAACTAGTCTGTCGCAGCAGTTATGATTTTATTTTAATACGATGTGTTGTAAACATGTACCAATTTATATTGGTAAAACTTTAGATGCGAATCTACTTTGGCCTGCGTATAACAATATGTATTTATGACAAATTACATGTTTATAAAATATTTTGATGTGAAATATAAACCAAGTAAAATCCGAGCCTTAAAACATAAAGCAAACCTACCCAAGAAGCTTACGTTATGCATGGCCTTCACCTAAAGATCAAGAGAGTCCTTGAAAGGAAATCTTGTCGTATGAAATTGATCATTTAAACTCGAAGCGAAATTGATTTGAAATCTATATATGCCCATTACTTTAAGTGTTTGTCTTAAGTGTTTCAGTAAATTGTCAGCTATCTTGTAAAAACGATTTAAGTCAATATATTAATTTTTGTTATATTGATTTTAATTAGAATTATACAATATCAACAGACAACAAATAGTTTTCTATTTCATTGTCAACAACATCCATTTCACTGATCAAAGAATCTAGAATTCCTGTAATTGTCTTTGTTATAATCAAGGTACAGTGAACTTAACTCTGAAGAGAAAAAGTAAAAATGGCACCTGGTCCAAAAGTAGAGAAAAATGAAAATCAATTAATGGTGTAAATGAATACAGAATTAAGTAAAGGTGTTTGATGAAAGACGTTAAATTGAATTACTTTTTAACTTAAAAATTAACATCAAAAGTTTCTACAAATTTATTGCTACATGTATTAAATTTCTTTCTTTTTTTATGGGAATGTTACCGTTTGCGGTGTTTTAGTGGTAGAGCGTTTGACTCACAATCGGCAGGTCCCGGGTTCGATTCCCGGACCGGGTCATACCAAAGACTTTAAAAATGGTAGTGACTGTTCCTTCGCCAAAGGCTTGGCATACGAAGTGAAAGTCACGAGTCTTTCGGATGAGACTTAAAATTGAGCACCCGTGCTGCGGAAGGCGTGACACGTAAAAGAACCCTCACTGTATTGGCGTCAGTCCATTTCACATGCCAAACTTTGTAGAACTTCCCATAAAGCTGTTTACATCTTAACATAAGTGGAACATTCTTGACAGGATATAAGACAATTATCAAACAAAGATGGAAATGTTCATTAACCCATAACACGTCATTACTCACAATCTCTGTCCCCACATTGTTACATCAAATTCTCTCAATGGAGCATCTGCAAAACAAGACTTGGCTTCGTCCTTGATGTGTCAGGTTATATCTGTAGAGGTCAAATTAACAAAAAAAAAAAAAAAAGCAGAAAAACACTCAAATTTCACTAATGTCCTCCAAAGGGAAGTATCAGTATGCAAAAAAACAGAAAAACACTCAAATTTCACAATTGTCCTCCAAAGGGAAGTATCAGTATGCAAAAAAAAACAGAAAAACACTCAAATTTCACTAAAACTTTTTTTTTGCATACTGATACTCCCCTTTGGAGGACATTAAATTTTCTTAAAAAAAATGTTATGTTAATTTGTTTAAGAGTAATTAGGCCATGGTAAAATATATGACACGGGCTACGGATTGTATGACATCAAAAACCTACAGAGGTATCTTTCTATATAAGTTAAATATTTGGGACGGTGCGAAAAACAATGCACACACATAATTATACAGACAATAATTTATGGACACTGATTTTAATTGTTGTTTTAAATCACTATAAATTTATATGAAGATGTAGAAAGCTTTAGCTGAAGTGTTACAAATTTCTACTGTGCTATGGACTGGCACCATTCAGTGAGGGTTCTTTTACGTGACACACATCCCGTTTCCATGTTAAAGTCTACCTCCAAAGACCCGGACACTATACCGCGTATGGCGTGCGCACGGTGAATGAACAGTCGATGTATAATTACAATAAAAGTTGTTTAAGCGACTACCTGCGTATAAAGTCCCCCTGGTCACACTGTTATTTTAATTATTGATGCACCCAATAGTACCATTTGAGTACAAATCAATCTCTATATAAAGGCCACATCCCTATAAAGACTGGTTTTGTTGTGTCCCTAAGGGGTCTTTATATACAAGTTTCGCTACATTTTTGTATGACACTCTACAGGGAGTCAAACTCGGCTCATCAGCGTCGCACATTCTACCACCAGAGTACCACAATCGATTTTCACCGATCGCTGTATAAAAGGTATATGTTATGTTGATGTTTTGCTTCCAATATTTACCTGCAAAATTATTTTGTACTGTTTTTTGTGGTTGGACATTTGTTATAAACAGTCGAATTTCACATTTTCAAATCGAACACAGCTATTGAATGTCATTATCGATCTAAGTATACCTAAGCGTACCGGGTAATCAATTTCAATCGGTGTGAAATAAGTTTCCATTCTATTTATTTCTTAAAGTTTGCAAAAAACCTGGCGAGATCCTTTAGTAAAATTTTGCTTGATTCATGAACCCAGTAGTTAAATGAAATTAGATATCACATCAATCATCTGTTGTTAACTGAATCGAAGCAGTATATATATTTGTCCAATCACTGAAAGATATTATTTATTCTATCGCAGTTTGATAAAATAAGTTGTTTATCGAGATATAATTTGTTTTGACACCTGTATCTATGATATAACGATTTCAATTCAGATCAAATTATTTTCTTATCCAAAATCAAATGTCAAAAGTTTAACTTTCACGCAAATAAAATTACCTTTTAAGATGTTTTATTATTTTCTATTGACAAGATATGGAGACTTTACAGTAAGTTTTGTCGTGGTAAAGTTGTTATAAAGAATATTAAAATATATTTAAATCGAAAATGAATACGTGTCAATAGGAATATTACAAACCCGGACCAGTGTAAATTCCAGTGGAGTAGTTACCTCCCTTGACGACCGGTCACAAGACAGCAGGCAAATTCAGAGCACGTCATGAGGTTACAAGCGCAAAGCTAAATAAAGTCGGAGAAGTTACCTCCCTTGACGACTGTTTACACCTGACATATGCTTGGTGACAAATTCAGAGCACGCCGTGAAGTTACTAGCACTAACCTTAATAAACTCCGAGGAGTTACCTCCCTTGACGACTGGTCACACCCGACACATGTTTGCTGGAAAATTCAGAGCACGCCATGATGATAGAAACACTGACCTCAATAAATTCGGAGGAGATACCCCTCCAGACGATCGACACTAGTTTGCAGCTGGAAGTATAATGTCTAATCAATATTGAATTTCAAGCTTCCCAAGTTTGATAAAAATCCCGAGTTTTCACTGACCAAATTGTACTTTACAATTACCAATCCTTCCATAGTTCTTATTCCTTCTTCCCTATTTCATATTTATATGAAAAAACATTTTTTCATCCAAAATGTATCAAAATGTTCTTGGACATATATAAAATATCATTTCGTAAATCTTTGACAATTCACTGACCTTAAATCGTATTCCATGGTCGTTGGCAAACCTAAATTTGGAGTTATTACAATTCCCATTCTCAAAAACTTTGGTAATGACATAACGTACTAATGCAATCATGCTGGGAAATGTTACTGCCAGTCTTCAATTTGGAGACTTAAACTGCATATATTTCGCCACGCCACGTTACGTACAAAATTCGTAAATATATAAGACAACGTTTTTTTCTAAAATACCTAACTATCAAAGCAATTTTTATTCACCATAATTGAAAATTCAAGAATATAAAAATAGACATGAAACTCGTATGGATTAAATGTAAGAAACACACCGATATGTTTCACCAAATGTACTTGGTATAAATAAGAACAAAGACAGTTTGAATTGTTAAAAGTTAAAATCCACATTGACCTTTTGCTGAATAGCAACGTTATATCATGGTTTAAACATACACAAACTATGTCGTCATATGCTAACCATCCTATCAATTCTTTTTCACCAATATCCCATCTATAAAACCAGTGAACATTTTCTGAATGATCTGAGATTACAAAAAAATGAGGCCATAAATTAAATTCCCACCAATCACCTCAGCTTTGCAATAGATGAAAGCAAAATTGAGTTACACATGAGTAATTTCTAAAACTTTTCCCAACACACATAAACAAGTCTTCTCTCTTTTCCTCTTATAAATTATAAAAAGGAAAGGATGGGTTAACTTTAAATACGACAACATTAGGAAGGAATAGATATAATGTTTGGTGTGCTATCTTTGTCCTCAATATTTTCAAAATTATTTGTTACATCTTCTAGAAATTCAATGGGATTTTCCTCCTGTATAATGTCCAATTCTGTTCCGTTTGTATTTTCGATTGGGTAATTGTTTTGTTCCATAAGTTCATTATCTATCTCTGACAAGTCGTTCGTCGCATTTTCTGTGACATTTTTGGTTTCGTCTTTTTCCGTATTCAGTGGTATTTCCGAATCGATAATGGTTGAAGATATAACACAGTTCGATTCTTGGACAAGAGAATGATCTATTTCAATATCTTCGGATTGTTTATTGGTTCCTATTTCTTCCTCTGTGTAAATTTGGGGAGTACTTTCAATTGTTGCATCAAACATATATTCTTTCTGGTCTTGATCTACATAGTTATAACTGTTTTTGTTTTTCTCTTCACTGATGGAATCTGTTTTATTCACTTCCTGCTTGTTCATTTTAGAACTGTCCTCATGCAGATCTGTTTTATTCACTTCCTGCACCGATTCCTTGTTCATTTGAGGACTTCCCTCACACAGATCAGTTTTATTCACTTCCTGATCTTTTTCCTCGTTTATTGGAGGACTTATATCATACATTTCTTTATTAGTCACCACTTTCTTCGATTCTTCATTCAACTGAGGATTTTCCTTATACAAGTCTGTTTTGTTCTCTGTAACTTCCTCTGTGATGTCTATGTGCTTTGACTCTTGTGGCACAGAATTTCCATTTATTCCGTTTATAGTCAATATATTATCACGTGACGTAGAACATTCGTCTGTAGTTGCAAGGATTTCCCGCGAACTCAAAATTGCCGTAGTTGATGCAGTGTCATTCTCAAGGTCAAATTTCGTGAATGTTACTTGACTATCAGAGCGCTTAAGAGACTTATCCACTTTATTGGCTTCCACCGCCATTTTCAATAATACTTTAATCGGCGGAACGATATATTCATCTGGATAAACAGAGTTTGATTTGAACTTCTTTTTAATGCATACAACGATAACGATGATAATTATGATGATAAGGATCACCGCTGCTATGGCAGCCGCGATAAATACATTCGCTGATGAAACTGACGTCGATGCTGGCAATGGCTCTGACGTCGGTGACGGTGTCGTAGGTTCTGCATAAGAAAGATTACAAGCAAATTATGACTTATTGATTCGTTCAGTTTGAATAGCAAGGCATATTGTTTTATCTGTCCATCAATGTTTTTAAACAAGATAGTCTTACTATATGCTAATATTAAAAGTTCTACTGTGATTAATTATTTTCGATAGATGTGTGATTCAAAATTCTCGATAAATAACAAATTGTGAATAAGAATCGGAATGAAAAATTTCACAGAATCTAGTTTCTAATCGTGAGAAATCCGCAAGTGTTGCCATATGGTGATCGTGTTTAAATTTTGCTACGCTGGGACATTGACATTAACCAAACTTGATTAATCTTCTGTTATTGTATTACAGACCAATTATAAACATACAATTTTTGAATTATCGAAACATTTATAATGTTTCAAAATCGGAACACTGATAAACATGTGAAAATTACAGGCTTACAGTTAAAAATGAAACGAAATTAACTCTGTTGAGCAAATTTCTACAATACTTAATACAATGCGCTATCAAGTTCCTTCACCGGAATGAAAGTGATGTGCCACAAATAAAAATGAATGGTGAAACTCACATCCAAAGTGAATATTGTGAATAATACTATGTAAAAATTGTGTATGTGAATATGTGAGTAATACTATGGTTAAAGTGTGTGTGAATATTGTGAATAATACTATGTGAACATTGTGAGTGAATATGTGAATAATACTATGTGAAAATTGCGTGTGAATATGTGAATAATACTATGTGTGAAAATTGTGTGTGTATATGTTAATAATACTATGTG
Source organism: Atrina japonica (assembly GCA_030159075.1). NCBI lineage: Eukaryota > Metazoa > Mollusca > Bivalvia > Pterioida > Pinnidae > Atrina > Atrina japonica. The sequence goes on from BROG01000236.1 coordinate 752,130, forward strand.
AAAATTGTGTGTGAATATGTGAATAATACTATGTGAAAATTGTGTGAATATGTGAAAACTATGTGAAAATTGTGTGTGAATTTTGTGAATAATACTATGTGAAAATTGTTTGAATATGTGAATAATACTATGTGAATATTGTGAATAATATTATAAGAAAATTGTGTGTGAATTTGTGGATAATACTATGTGAAAATTGTGTGTGAATATGTGAATAATACTATTTGAAAATTGTGTGTGAATATTGTGAATAATACTATGTGAAAATTGTGTGTGAATATGTGAATAATACTATGTGAAAATTGTGTGTGAATATGTGAATAATACTATGTGAAAATTGTGTGAATAATACTATGTGAAAATTTTGTGTGAATATACGAATAATATTATGTGAAAATTGTGTGTGAATATGCATATTATGTGCCCACGCGTAATGGTTTTTTAATTCTCTTGTAAATTCCATATTTTAATTTCTTTGATTCATTCATATTATATGATACACATACATGAAATTTCGGTTGAATAAAAAGTTGTGTTCTATTCTAAAATGTCAGCTGAAAGTTACAATAATTATCTATGGTCATTGTATTTAACATTGTAATATTGTTCGATTGAAAAATTTATGGTTAAGTTTTCTATTTATTCAGTATTTTGGTTTTTGTTTGTTTTTATTTTTGTTATCCCAATCTAAGACATTTTGCAGGGTAAAAGGTAAAAGAAAGAAAACCAGACAAATAAACAACAGATAAGACAAAATCTGTAACCCGAAAAAAGGGAAAATATCCTAGAGTAGATACGTCATTAGATCCATTACATACAGTTTTGAGACACCACATTATCTTCTCAAATATAATTACCTGCTGGTATTGTAATATTCTCTGTAACCAACAAAAACAAAACAATCCAAAATATCAGCAAAATAGGACTTAACGAAAGATTCAAACGCAATACCAAAATTATACCCGAGTTGTTGTCTATAACTCTTTATATTGAAGAACTTGTCTCGCAATTTCAGGTGTAGTATTGCCCAAAGCGCAAGTTTAATCGGTAGAGCAAGAAATCTTGGATAAAGGCATAAAATTACGACCACTTCCGGTGCTAAACTACCTCCGAAAATCACATTCAGTGCAGTGCCGAGTTGTCAATAATGGTTGGTACACAATAGTATCCCCTTACAATGCCCGCAGCTGGTACCATAAAACTTGAGAATTTGCTCAAGTCTGAAAATATTCTCAACTTTACCTCCTCAGCCAATCAGATTTCAAGATTAGCCAAATTTGAGTAAAATGTTTTGACTTAAGTAATTCTCAAGTTGTATGGTGACAGGACCAGGTTAACATCACCCAAAGCGCATAATTAATCAGAAGAGCAAGTTATTTGGACAAAGGAATAAAATTTAGACAACTTCCGGTGCTAAATACATCTGACACTCATTTATAATGCGGCAAAGAAACATTATTGAATAATATCAGAAGTAACTACTGTTAACCACACGCTGTTTTCATGGTTGTACCCGTTGCACTTTTTTTACTGCAACTAAACACACCTCTGACAACGCAGACGGAAAAAATTCTGCATTACACTTTTTAGTTGGAAATTATGTACTGGTATTAATACTGATAAGCTGTTTTATGAACTGCAAGCGTTTACCGGTATCTTTGATTAAGTTTATGAAGGATTTCAAAGGTAGTAGAAATCCTCAATTTAATGCTGTAAATACTGTAAAGCGATGCTCCAAACTTTACTTTTTTCAATCCAGAGATTATCAGGAAATTGGTAATAAGTCTTAATAGTTAAAATGACTCAGTTATGTTTTTGTGAAAAATTCATTGCACAGTGAAGTATTGTCATATGCAAATTACTACAAAATGAATATTGATTGGATAATGATATTTGTGCTGCGCACATTAAGCACATGGAAACTCAAATATGAAATATACTTAATTTGACTTACCACAGGTTCCTGAAATGAATAATGATAAAACATTCATTTCCATATATATATATTACATATATCAAAACAGGTTTTTATTGAGTTAGATATAAATAAGTATATAGAATTGTATGTATCAATGCTTATGTTATTCTTATCAATTTTTATAAGGTAATATCTTTATCAGGTAATCCAAATATCTAATACGGGCGTCATATAGAAAACCTCCCCCCGGAAAATTTTATATTTAGATACGCTTCCCAGATGGGGGAAATTTTTCTATATGGAATTCATTCCGCCTTCTCTGCATAGAAAACTTTCCCACCTGTCCCTTTATAGATTTGGCTTTTATGTTTGCTATAGAGATCTATATATCGTTTTTTTTAAACTATGATCCATGAAATGCAAAAAAACCAAACAGCGCAATTCACACAATTCTCTGTGGCAGATGATATCAAAATTTAATGTCTCTTTCGGTAACCGCAATCGTTTTTCTTTTTGTGGCATTAATCTTTTTATTAGCTGAATTATCATTTGCCGATGTAATCTAAAACTAGATTATTCAAAGATATATCAGTTAATTTATAGAAAAATTCGCGGCCAAGCCAAGGTCAAAGTTTTAGAATGTATATTTCTTTGACTTTTATCAATTGGCTCAGTATGTACCTAATTAAGACACAGAATGTTAACCAACACAATTTGAACTTAAGGGTCTAGTTTTTATACAAATTTTATTGTACATATATTTTTATACTCAAAATATGTAAACACGTCTCTTATGAGTTGGATAAAATAAGTGAGAAAGTATCTTAGGAGACTGTCTCAAAGTAAGTGAGAACGTCTCTTATAAATTTGAATAAAATAAATGAGAAGTATCCGATGAGACTGTCTCAAAGTATGTGAGAACGTCTCTTATAAATTAACCGGAGCATATGTTTCCATAGTATAATATATTTTGAAATAATTAGTGGACAGATTTATTAATATTTTCCGGATTAAGGGAGAAAAATTTCCGTTGGAAACATTTTCTATAAAAGGGAGAACATTCTTTATAAAGAAAAGCTTCCCACGGGGGAGTGCTTTCTATATAGCATTACTTCCAGGGGCAAGATTTTTTATGTAGAAAATTTTCCATTGGAAGGTTTCTATATAGAAAATTTTCCGGGGGAAGATTTTTTATGTAGAAAATTTTCCATCGGAAGGTTTCTATATAGAAAACTTTCCAGGGGAAGATTCTCTATGCGGAAGGTTTTTCTATTTGACACCGGAGGTATATTTTAAATCTTAACCACATGACAAAAATTGATATAGATCCGGACAAGACCTTATCATTTTATACGGCCCATATTTAATTAAAACCAAAACATAACTCGGTGTTTTTGGCGATCATAAACAGCTACAATACTGACGAGTTCATACCTTCATAGATCAGCTGAGCGTAAGCCCCGGATGTTATATAGTGCGTTGGCGTTTGAATGTCCATACACGCCTGTGGATACTGCGTCATGTGTCGTATATTCGGGTCGCTTGTGTCATTGGTAATCACCTGTTCAACGTAAACGGGTTAGAGAAAATAAATATGAACCATGGAAACCGAATTATTTGAATATAAACTTTATTTGAATTCTTCCATTAATATACAAATTAACAAAAATTAATGACTAAATTTTATAAAAAAATATATTTACATGTACGATTCAATTTCATTATTAACAGTCATTTTCTGAAAAATACCCCATAAGAATTACAACTGAACACTTCTAATTATAAACCAAAATTAATAAATGGTTAAACGCTTAGCAAGTCTTGTTGGAATGAGCGTTTTGGTGGACTAAATGAAACTTGAAAAGTATGAGATATTACTTTATTGACTGTGTAATAGGTAATTCGATTTCAATAACAGTATCTTAAAGATTGTAATCAAAGTTGTGTTAACTTACATAGCATGTATACCTGTGATAGATAGCCTCGTCTAATATGGATGCCGGATCTCTGTTGTACGTAATCAGGTAATCATAGTCCCCAACAGTCGTGTAATTTACGCAATAAAGGCTTCCAGATGCTTGAAGTATTGATAAAAAGGTGATAAATTGAAGGAGATAAAAAAGTGCAACGTCAACTGAGATAACTTGTTATACATGGAATGTAATAATAAACTTGTTATATCATTTGACCACAACAGGTTTCCAATACATATACGAGTTACTGCATGATCTATTACAGTGTATATTACATATTACAATGGTTCTGGTTATATATCTTATATCTTGAGCATTATAACTTTGGTATTATGTTTGTAATAGTACAACATGGTCTTATATAAATGTGTAATACGTGTTGCGTACACTGTGTAACATTTTTTAGTTTGGTTACTTCTGACTATGCTGTATGTTGACAATCTTATCTCCCCTGATTTTTTATTTCTTTTTCTTGTAAATTTGGACGGAGCGTATGCCATATTCTAACTAGTTTTATCTTTCTAGGGTGTAATAAAACTCCCTGTTTTGTAATTTGAAATATCATTTGCATATTTTCATATTCTTATAGCGACAAACTAAAAGCAGCTATAAAGGCATGGTTTGAAGGTCAAGATTGAAATCTGCTTCAAAGGTTAGGGCATTCTGAAGATCACGTGTCAAATTCAATGAAGTATTATATAAGGATTTTATTAAAAACATAACGACGTCGAATACTTATTGTTTTAAAATAAACTCTCCCATCCAAAGATTGTTACTTGTTACTTTTTTTTTTGTTATTGACTTTTCTTATTACATAGAAGTTGACCTATAATATGGCTAGTAATATCTGATTTGCATAAATAGTGTGAACTATTTGGATAAAGAATTTTTAAAGGTAAAATGATAAAAATATCATTAAATACTTTATGTTATAAATATTCATATCCCTAATTGGAAAATATTTTATAAATATTCATATCTCTATTTAAAAACATATATCCTATAAGATACTCCAATTTTTTGTTATCAACCTAGTATGGAATTATGGGTTTTAGTTATTCAGCTGGCTAGTATATATAGATATGTTGAACGTTGATAAATCTTCTTTCCAATCTTTGAATGATAATATATTATGGCTGTAAAAGTTCATTCAATATAATCATCATAGAATGAGACTTAAAATCAACAGACCTGAGTATCCTTGAGTTGTCGAGCATTCCGAGTAATCAAAGGTCATTGCCGCTGGGTTTGAACACACATCTAATGTAGAATTACCGAAACACGTACTTCCGGTCGCAGAAGTGACTGTATAGTTGTATTTACCAAGGATATTATCAGGACAAGAAACCGCTTCAACATCACTGTAGCCTGAAAATATGACAGAGAGAATATTCTAGTACCAAACTGAATCAATAGCTGAAATTGTATCATTATTATCTTCATTGGGTTTGAAAATATAGCGGGATTCTATATTTTGACACAAATTAAAATTGTCAAGCAAAGCAAGATAAGAAATATTAGAAATGATATGTCAATATACATAAACAATGTCATCATTCAGTGACAGAGTCGTAATTAATGCATTCGAAGATGAATGCACGAACCAGAAGTGATATAGATATGCCATTGTAGAGGATTCATTAAACTCTCCTAACACACATAAAATCTGAATTTGGAAACCATGTGAACACATATAGGACAAAAGTAATGTTAGTGAATACATGTAGAACAAAAGTAATGTTAGTGAATACTTGTAGAACAAAATTAATGTTAGTGAATACTTGTAGGACAAAATTAATGTTAGTGAATACTTGTAGGACAAAAGTAATGTTAGTGAATACTTGTAGGACAAAAGTAATGTTAGTGAATACTTGTAGGACAAAAGTAATGTTAGTGAATACTTGTAGGACAAAAGTAATGTTAGTGAATACTTGTAGGACAAAAGTAATGTTAGTGAATACTTGTAGGGCAAAAGTTATGTTAGTGAATACTTATAGGACAAAAGTAATGTTAGTGAATACTTGTAGTACAAAATAATGTTAGTGTATATTTGGAGGAAAAGTGATGTTAGTGAATACTTGTAGTACAAAAGTTATGTTAGTGAATAGTACAAAAGTAATGTTAGTGAGGACAAAAGTAATGTTAGTGAATACTTGTAGTGAATACTTGTAGTACAAAAGTAATGCTAGTGAATACTTGTAGGGCAAAAGTAATGTTAGTGAATACTTGTAGGGCAAAAGTAATGTTAGTGAATACTTATAGGACAAAAGTAATGTTAGTGAATATTTGTAGTGAATACTTGTAGGACAAAAGTAATGTTAGTGAATACTTGTAGTACAAAAGTAATGTTAGTGAATATTTGTAGGACAAAAGTAATGATGGTGAATTCATGTAGACCAAAAGTAATGCTGGGGAATACATGTGGGACAAAAGTAATGTTAGTGAATACATATAGGACAAACGTAATGATGGTGATACATGTAATGATGGTGAATACATATAGGACAAACGTAATGTTGGTGAATACATGTAATGATGGTGAATACATGTAAGACAAAAGTAATGTTAGTGAATACATATAGGACAAACGTAATGATGGTGAATACATGTAATGATGGTGAATACATATAGGACAAACGTAATGTTGGTGAATACATGTAATGATGGTGAATACATGTAGGACAAAAGTAATGTTAGTGAATACATATAGGACAAACGTAATGATGGTGAATACATGTAATGGACAGAAATAATGTTAGTGAATACATATAGGACAAAAGTAATGTTAGTGAATACATATAGGACAAACGTAATGTTGGTGAATACATGTGGGAAAGAAGTATTGTTAGTGAATACATATAGGACAAAAGTACTGTTAGTGAATACATGTATGACAAACGTAATGTTGGTAAACATATTAATCATATTGCAAAGGTTTACATTAAAATAGCTTTGATCAAGAACATATATTATTCATATTGCAAGAACTTCAGCAAATTAGCATATAATTAAGCCTTCTGTTTCTCAAGCGCAGTCGATGTAATTGATGTGGTTCTTGATATTGTTGGAAAATATATGAGTACCATCTTTTATCATAATCCGGGTTACCCAGGGGTCATATGGTGCAGAAAGTGTACAGTCTGTACTGGCATTGAAGCTGGATCCGTCGACTTTGAAAACAAGCCGGGTATTTGTCGTATTCGGAAGGACACCTGGTTTATAAAATATGATAATGTAAGTATTGAATACAAGTGTGGAATTAATTGAAAATGAGGAAAACAATTATAGAAAAAAAGTCTCTAAAACTTCCCGAATACAAAAGGAAATAGTCGATACCTACAATGAAAATGAAACAATCGACAGAATTGTATTAAGTGACACTAAAATATAAGGATATAGGTACAAATCTGGTAAAAAATGGACAAACACGGACCTCTTGAAATTAAGAGGTGGGATCAGGTGCCATGGAGGAGTAATCATCCTCTGTCAAACGATCACACCCGCCGTGAGTCCACAGTCAAATTAAAATGAAATACGTGAGGAACGAATCCTCGTCATAATTGGTACAGACGTTTCAACAACCGCCATCGAACAGGTAACTCAACATTTCACTTAGTGAAACAGAGTAGTAAAGTATCTCATGTTCTCATTCTTTTTATTTACCAGGGGTTTTGGCAAATTAAAAAGTGAGAACATAATAATGTATTTATCACTGACTAAAATCTTATGTAATAAATTTTCTTTCGTTGAGTTATAATTTCGTAAATCCAAAACGTAACGCCAGTATGAAATTTTATTAGATTGTACATTAAAGTGGAGATAACTCGTAGTGTACGTACTGCTGCTTAAATATTCAGTGTTCAGTAAGTTTCTATCAATTTATGAGAGAGAGAGAGAGAGAGAGAGAGAGAGAGAGAGAGAGAGAGAGAGAGAGAGAGAGAGAGAGAGAGAGAGAGAGAGAGAGAGAGAGAGAGAGAGCAAGCATACCAACTGCGGCGTAGTATACATATTTCGTTGGGGAAATGGGTTCAAACTCCCAGCAGAAACCGAGTTGAAACAGAGAATTGAAGTAGTAAAATGACCCAGATCTGAAAACACATTATATATAAGACATCATAATTAATTATTATTTTTTTAATTATTGAAAAACAATTAAGGAAGCGGAAACAAAATCTTTGCGCCCCGTGGTTGTTTCCAATGCATTCCATAATTGCATCAAGTGTTACCTATTTGAAAATAAACTAATTTATTCATCCGAGTCCTTCTGTAACATCTATCAATCCAGGGGAGGGTGCGTGGATAAGGATTAAGATGTAGGCCCACCGAACGCGTACGCTAAGCGTAAATAAATAACATTTTAACGTTATTTGACTCTAATACCTACAAAAACACATGATTTAAAATTATTATAGTTGCAATGAGAATATAATAGAAATGGCAGCATAACGAGGCGGATCATGGATTTTCAAAGTTCAGAATAGGTGACTATAAAAATCAGATACTACAGTATTAATCTTCAAGATGTCCAGGATATAATATACAAATCTAGTGATATTGGACAAACACGGACATCTGATAAATCCAGAAGTGGGATCAGGTGTCATGGAGGAGTAAGAATCCCCCGTTAAGCGAGGATTAAATCCTCGTCACAACCGGTACAATGCTAACTTGCAGCTGTTCGGCGTTCAGTCATATTTGAGAATGATGTATACTAATCGTAGTGACTAACGTCACCTAGTAATACAAAGTATAAGAGTCTGTAGACACACAGATTGTTTTCCGCTATTCTACTCTAAAATAAGAAAGTACAGATGGGACAATTTCATTTTTCCCCGTCGTTCCCACAAAATAATAATGATATAATGTGACTTTTTGATTGGTTGATTATCTCGTGCGAAAGACTTATTATATCGTGACAATACGTGGCGAATTATTTCATGGAAACCACAGACAATAATCTATGAAAGTGTATCATCTGTGTTTCCGCATATAAACTACAAATAACAAAAAGCATTGTAAAAGACGGTACTTACACCAGTAAATATCGTCCATCAGAAACATCGTAGCATTCAACTGTCTTGGTGCCAAACAGAGACACAGAATTATAAGTGGTCATGTGGGTCGAATTGAACACCACTACACCTATATCGCTCGCGTGCCATTTCCCCCTCAAATCACTAGGCAGTGTGCAGGCTCCGTCTGCAAAAGATAAATTTTTCTACCTATAAAAGCTTAATGTGCTGGGAAAAATAGAAGTCGAAGAAAAATTAATTAGCACGCATTAAGTGTTGAAGTACCGTCTGATTCTGTGTAAAAAAATATTTACAATAAAATGGAGAGAGAGAGAGAGAGAGAGAGAGAGAGAGAGAGAGAGAGAGAGAGAGAGAGAGTATACAATGACTTTATATCGAATGTCAACGAAGCAAAGCACACAAAACATTTCGCTATAACGATACGAACCACAATTCTGCAGGTAACATGATGACGTCAACAACAAAATGGCGTACAACAGCATCTCTGCTACACATGCACAAACCGTCACATTTCGCTGATGCTGAAATCCATAGCTACCTTTCTTTTGATTTCCTTCTTCTAATCTGTAAAAATCAATTCCGTTTGCTATGTGACTGCTAGGAATTAAGGGATTACTATTTTTTAATCCACAGAAAGGTAAGAGAGAGGATTTTTTTACATGTTGTTGAGAGTCTGGCATACAGAAGAGAAAGGGAAATAGTTATTAAATACAAGGCTATGTTTTCTTTAAATGGCCAAAACGAATACGCTTTGTGTGGGTTTTAATCGAGTTTTATTTTGTACTAACTGAATTATGAAATTGCTATCAAATGCACCCCTTGCGGATTTGAAGGATTAACTGAAAATACAAGTCTATTAATGAACAATTGGCTTTCCATATGATCCGTTTTATTACTGTTGTTATTTCAATCACCGCCAATGGAATAGAATTTTTGGATTGTTTATGTATATAAATTCGATTGTATAGCCATTACAAGTATGCAGCATGTGATTGATATAGCATTTCTGGTCACATTCACAATGAAAAAAAATATTCTTTGGCAAGTTGATTCAAAACAAAATAAAAAACCAATTTATGTATTCTCGGGCTTTACGAAAAAATGTATCATACGACTAAACCTTTGATATAATAATACAAATATGAATTACTCATAGATAGACTACAGGGTTACAGAGAGGTTGGTGACATTGAACATTTTTGCCGAGTTGAAAATGAAAGGAAATACATATTTAAAAGATTTCATTTAAACTCACTGATGCTCTGTTTTTTGGGGTTTTTTTGTTTTTGTTTTTGTTTTTTGTTTGTTTGTTTGTTGTTGTTATATCTATTTCCTAATAAAAGGAAAACAGCCCACAACATCGGGTACAAATGAAGTGTAATGTTCGTACATAGAAACATAAAAAGTTTGTGAGTTTGGCTGAAGTAACAAAAGAAAGGAAATAGATATCAATAAATTGCGTTTGTATCTCTATGCTCTGGTATAAGTATATCATGCAGAAATAGATGACTTAAAATGTACAGTAAAGTGATGACACTTATCATATTTACCAAAAATTATCTAATTTATCTAAACTTTATTCCTCGCAGATGACTGAAACAAAAGAATCACTTACTGTCGTCAATGTAAATATTATAAAACCGGAAGTGACCTTGCCCGACATTCTGGTGAAATCGTGTGATTTACGTACAACATATTAAAATGAATGGAACAACTCACACTTCCACTGTGACTCAAAAACAATATAAATAGCAAAACAATTCTGTTATTTGACGTTTTCCAGCATCGGTTATATATATTAGTAGTTTATATATGGAAGTCACATGGCGTCGTCTACGTTGTGGCTCTTTCAGTCTTTTTCACCACGTGCGTCCTTAATTTGGGATACATATTGTACAGTTGTGCAATTATTGGATATTTTACAGTTAATACAAACATTTGTGATAAAAACAAAAAAATCAATAAAATTTTATAAAGCGCAACGAAAGAATACCTTTAAAAGACTTGACACAAAGGTATTAATTCGTTTTATATAACTTTCTAAATACTATAGGTAGTATCATTGGTTGGAAAATAATCCACCTAAACGTTGATATCATAATTCCAAAACTTTGTCGTTCTGAGGTCCTAATAATGTTCAGGTTTTTTTTCTAGTTGTATATTTCAAAGGGGCTTTTAATCAGTTAGACCGGCACGGTAGTAAAAACAAAATTTTACTTTTTATTAACATAAATTCATAATTTGGTAATTACTTGATGAAATGAACATAACAATATCAACTTTGATTGACATAATCAGTTAAAAAGCGCATGATTAGGCCGGTAAAACGTAGAAAAGTGTTATTAAATTTTGTTCATTTTTAAATCGAAAATTTCCAAACAGTCTACGGATATATCTCCAATAGAAAAATGGCCTGGGTATATTTTCTACCATAGGAGATTGATCCGGGTGTATTTTTACCATACAAAAGAAACACATAAAATACCACCCCCCCCCCCAAAAAAAAACAAAACAAAAAAACAAAACAAAACTCATAAAAAAACCAAATAACTAAAAACAAAGAAAAGAAAACAACAGCAAAAATACAAACAAACAAACAAACAAAACCATACAGCTGTGCTTACCAAAAAAATGATCGATTATTTTTTTCAACTTTTACTACTTGTACTTGATGCACAATAACAAATAAGAGTTATACACAGGCATAAAAATCTTATTTTCCTGTATATTTTGCGAAAATAAGGTCAGGCCCAGTGTGGTATACATATATACAAATAGTTAGGTTGAGTATTACATTTCAAAAAGTACCAGACCTGGGTATCTCTAGCAATTTTCACAAATTATATCAGGATTTAAGAATTTTATATCTGTGTATAATTCTTTTTTGTGACTGCGCTGAACAATCTAAGTAGTAAAAAAGAAAAAAAAAATGAAAAAAAAACCCACAGCTAATGTCCCTTTTACTGACCGTGGCTTTGTTAAAGATTGTACATGTTTATTCTTCGAAGTTCTTTGTAAATTTTCAACATTAGAGCTAAATGTAAAAAAAAATGTTTGTATTTGATTTTTGTAGAAACTGCGATCTTGAACGCGACCCAGATTATAATTAATTAGGCTCAGCTCGGTGTATGCATGATTTTCTTGTTGATAATTCTTTACCTCAAAAAGTATGGAGGTCGCTTTTCTAGGCGGCGTCTCATCTTCACGGGACGGATAAAAAAATACGGATGAAATGGTAATTTCCTTCGGGTTTCCGGGTAAGATTTCTACGTAGAAAATTGACTCCCGGGTAGAATAAAAAAAATGAAATAAAAAACTGAAAAATGCTCCCCAAATGTAAAAAAGTATCTTATTGCTTAGAAATGTGTTTACCACGTAAACGAATTTTTGGCATGCAAAAATCTTGCCATCTCATAATTTTGTTGCATGCATAAAGTTTTGTTTTTTAATTTGCATGCAATTTTAAGTAGCATACAACAGGGAAAAGCCTACGAATCTCTTAAATCATGAATATCTATTTAGCAAACTGAAGGCTCAGTGGGATTGGATTAAGAGGTGCAATACTAGAATATTTCAGACTGACGGTTATAAATATATAAATACATAATAATTACAGAAGGCGGGGAATAACAAGAAGGACTCTGAATCTGTGAAGCATTTCAGCGAAAGGGAAGCAACTCTTACTTACTTACAAGATATTTTGTTCCTCCTGTGTTCTAACATTTAAAAGTAGGCCAAAATTTGAAGCCTTTCATCGGCATTTGGTGACGTCTCCATCTGAACGAAAGATTCTTGAGTGGGTCGTTAAACAACAATACAACAACAACAACAACAACAACAAGTACACGATGATAAGAGGCAGTTTGTCTTGCATCGCAGTATAAGCTCGACTTGTAGCGGTCTCCAGATTAAAGGAGCTCTTTCGTTTATTTGTTTTTTGTTGATTAACGTCCAACTGAACATATAGAGACGTCACCAAATGCCGGTGAAGGGCTTCAAATTTTGGTCTATGCTCGGCACTTACGGTCATTGAGCAGTGAAGGTTCTTTAACGTGCCGACACCTACTGTGACACGGGACCTCGGTTTTTACTGTCTCATCCGAAAGACAGGAAACCAACCTGCCGCCGGCTGGACTCGAACTCACGACCAAGTGTCGAGCGCGCTACTGAGCCAGGCCTGCTCAGCTCTTTCGTAAAGTGTCGGGTCAAATTTTAACTTCGCTTAAACTTACGTTTTTGGTGAATACTAGATGAGATGAAGAAAATTACATTAACCTAAACGATATAAATAACTAAAATGACCGTAATTCGACATCTGCGTCTTAGACGTTGCTGCAGTTTTTTTGTTTACATCCCTGCGTCTTATTTAAGGACGCAGCCTCTAAAACAATTCAATAAATTATATTCTCAGTTGACAGAAACATGACGGCAAAACATAAAAAAAAAATCATGATATTTCTATAAATTACTTATTATAGTTATTAATATATATCCAGGGGTGGATCCAGGAATTTTGAAAGAGGGGGCGTAAAGTTTTCTGATTTTGGTTTTGTTTTCTTTATGTATTTGGGGGAGGGGTGACAAGACGCCGTACACGTGAAAATGGTGCGCTTATTCAGTGTAAAAGAATGGATATCATCGATGATTAGATTTTCATATCTTAAGCTGATAATAACACATGGGAAAATCATATAAATTTTGATACAATGCAAATTTTATTTACATATAAATTTTCATATTCATACATGCTGAGAAAACGCAAATGAAAGTGTCTTTACTGATATGTTGGGCAAACACTTTACAGTGAAACTGAAATAAAACAAAGCGTAGTCAAAAGCCATGGAAAACAAAATATGCAGAAAAATATAAAATATTATAAATATTGATGAAATAACACATTTACGGCGGGAAAATTAGCGATTATCTTGTGGAAGATCGACCATTTTCTTGAGTTTGTTTTGACCAATCTATATATTTAAAGAATTTTTGAATTATGCATTTAAAGACAACTATTTAAGGACAGTGATTCAATGTAATAAAATAACGATACACTAAAGCCAGGATAATCTTTGTACTGAGGCGAGAAGAAACAAAGCGAACGATCTGAGCCAATACGTTTAGCTCGTCTACCCCTGAAATACAATGGACTATAATTAAAATCAATGATGTAAGGCAGTCCAAATGTGTCTTTAGGGGTGAATGAGTTGAAAATACATTTACCACAGATTAAGTTAAAACTCTCGATCCCATGTTTTACATAATTCATATTTCGTTTGGAGTAGTCATTAAAAAAGAAGATTGGCAGCCATCTTGTGTACATGCGTACATGCTTTACCGATTAATTCCCAAGTTTATAATCTCTCTCATATCTTAAACCTAATTTTTAAAAAAATGACCTTTTGGCTATAATACTCGGCCAACCATAGAAGCATTAATTACTTAGGAACCAGTGAACTCCATTTTGTAACAAGAAATCTTTCTGTATTATGATGGCAGAAGAATTATTCAATATTTAAAAAATTGTGACTCAAAGTTCTGTATGAGGTCACATTGATAAACGATTCCTGTGGGACGTGGATCCGGGAATTTGGATTAGGGTTATATTTTTGCAAAAAGAAAAAAAAATATCATCGGACTTCGATTTGATTTAGCGCAAACGAAAGATGGAGTAAACCCTCTGTTATACATATTCCTCCTTAACAATGGCCGAACGTGATATATATTACAGTAACGGATAAAACAACAAATAGCAGACGATATTGAACTCCACGATGGAACTTCATCTTCATATTTCTTTCCTGTTTCTCCTTTCCTGGACACACTATGCAGGTTTGAATCAGATGTTGATTATTCTATTTTTCATGCATTGATATGCATATATATATTTTACAGCTAAATTTCATAACATTTGTCAGTTAATATATTTTTATATCTATTTATAGATGTACACAGTTAAAAAATTGAAAAAACCCGATTGTTTGACAGTTTTAAATGCTACAAAGGATAAGTATTAATATCATTTCTAAGGATCCTTTAGACTTGTACTTAGTAATTATTGATTGGGAGTTGTAGCTATTATCATTCACTGTATTTCACATTCGTATTTCAAAATTTTAAAATTACTTTCTATCAAAAAGAATCTGTGGGTTATGCAAAGTAAAAAAAAAATATCGAACCGTTTTTTTCGCTATCGAGTTTGTGGTCTTCTGATGAAATTTTTAAAAAAGAAAATCAAACTGTTAACAATTCTCACACACACGCGCGCCCACGCTCGTGCGCGTTTATTATATATCCAAACACCCAATACCAAATCTCCACATACATGTACATTTTATTTCAAATGAATCGTGTTAGAAACAATAATATTTACCAAAAAATCGTTAAATATTGCTAGGGTGATAAAAATGAGAGAGAGAGAGAGAGAGAGAGAGAGAGAGATCTATTTTT
>BROG01000236.1:772500-832500 GCA_030159075.1 Atrina japonica
GGGATTCCCCCCGGTTTTGAACATTAAAGAAAATTTCTAATCAATTTTGTAACCAGATCAATATTCGTGTAGAGGTTTCATGATTTTCTTTCGTGTGTAACCGGGTCGAATGCCAACGTTTTGCAAATTGCTTGCACATATCACTTGATTTGTGTATCTACTTTTTGCAGTGTAGATTGTCTTTCGAAGTAGTAAAAATCTGAGTGTACCAAAATCTTACCTTTACCATATCAAGAGAAAAAAGAAATATTTCTCGTGAAAACGCAATTTTACATACGTGTATGCCGGAGTGTGATTTTACACTTAAATATAACTTTTGTTCGAAAATGAAACCATCACCTGATTACTGATCGCGTTTCGGAAGATATGTTTTCATGGAATGCGTAAAGTTTAATTTTTATCAGATTTAAACTACTGGACAATCTTCACTTGCTAGCACATATCATTTACGGTAGCATGTTAAGCATTTAATCGCCAGGTGTCGCTGGCTACTTAATTAAGTTATTCTTTTTTCAGTGTTATTATAATGCAGAATAACATTTCGCTTTCAGCATGGTTTAAAGTTTGTTTTAAATGTTCATTGGATATGTCTTTAAAAGTTTTATAAACTTTGTTTAGCTCAACTTGCTGATGCTGGAAATGAAAGGGTAAAGATTTTTCTAGAGGGACATACCATATCGAGTGTAGACGACATATGTGACGTCACAGATTACTCGGACATGAGTTATCACATAATGGTGAAAGTCGGTAAGAAATCATATTTCTATTCAACATATAATAAATAAACGTTTTATTTTTCAAGATTGTTTACACTTGTTTGCTCTGAATACAAGAAATTGACAAATAGATAAAAACAGATAAATGGTGTAATTGATAAATAAATAAAAAAAAATGAATAAATAACGCAGATTACTTGATCAACTCTTGAACATTGAGTATTAATTAAAAATATAACAACTTATTTACATGTGTAATTTTAATTAAATAATCAATTCAAAATCACGGTATATTTTGGGGTAATGTCAGTTATTGGGTGCTTTGATGTCATAATGACATAAGCGTCACGTGCTACACTCTATTTTAAGGCTACCTAAATGATGCCAAAATCACGTGTCCAACAGCCCTTCAGAATACGTGGACGTATACGTACGACGAAGGCAGTGGAAATATTTGTGGAAATAGTACGTCACTGGACGTGTGCACGGAAACATCTACGATGACGTTTGATTATACCAAGTGTTCTGAGGTACAGGCTAATTCGGGTATGTATAGGCGAATAGCCTTAGTATATGAACTAACTCTGTTTCAAACTTTATCATTGTATAATTATCTTCATTATCAATATAGATATATTCTCATTGTCGGAAGACGATATGTAATTTCAAGTAGATCTCGTTGACTCAGTTATATAGAGCATATGTCCAGCGAGCAGATGTACTGGGTTCGATTCATGATACCGTGGTATATCTACAATTTCTTTTTAAAATGTTGTTTACATGCTGCTTAGTCATTTACCTTAAAAAGACAAAAAAGTGAAACTTTAAATCCTGTTTCCTTGTCACGGTAGGCAAGTTAAAATAAAACCTACCTGTATTGGCATCAGTCCATAGCACAGGTCAAAACATATGGTCATTCACCCATAGTTGGTGTTTTTGAAAAACAAGCAAAATGAAATTTCAAAATATGAACTGTATAAATCGTGATGTTCAGATTCAGCAAAATGAGCATGGGTTAATGTTAATCCATTTGTTCGAACTTTTACAGACCATTTCAATACCATATTGAATTTATTCCTTTTTTATGATAATCAACTGATACGTAATTTTTGTCAATTTCAGCTGGAGGAAGTGTAAATTGCCTCTATACCTCCACAAGTGGTGATTATACATTTTTACATGTATATAACTTGGACAGCACCACGACAGAGAGTGGTGATAGCTATAGATTTTCTTGTTATGTAAGTAAAATCAAAACTTTATTTGTAATGTTTAAACTTTACGAACACAAATTGAAGTAATTAAATATCTTTTCTGTATCAGTCATATTCATTTTCCATATCTTTTAATGCAAAATAGATACACTTTTTTCGGTCATGCATTTCTTGTTGTCTTCGATCCAGCATCTGTCATTCAAAAGTTTTGTTTCGTTATCATTTTCATTTGGTTAGTTTTGGCTCTTATATATCGTCAATTCCACATTCCACCATATTCTACCATATTGTATCTTCAGACATATTCAACATCAGGCACTACGATTTATGCAACAGAGAGTGCTTCAGAATGTCCAGTGCCCGCAAACTCTTCTGCCATTGCGACAGGGGCTGTAGTAGTTTTCTCAAAGGATGCGGCTTGTCGTAAGTGTCCATTCTATACTAATTAAACCTTTATATCCCGTTGTCAATCAGATTTATAAATGTTATGTTTATTTCATTTTCGATAATTATATACTTCCTAAACAAAGATACAGTATCATTAACATTAGCTGGATTGTCGATTTCATCGACTTTTTTTTCAGAAGTCAATTAATTGTCTTATTATTAACTTAAAGGGGCATTTGCTACGTTTTTTCCTCCGAAAGTTCACAATTTTTACTACTTAGATTGATATACAATAACAAAAAAATTATATACATAGGCATAAAAGTTCTTTAATTCCTATATATTTTGTAAAAATTGCTTGAGAAATCCTGGTATGGCTCTTTTTCAATTGTTACCTTACTACTTGTATATAAATACCATACTGGTCCTGACCTTATTTTCACAAAATATGCAGGAACATAAGATTTCTTATGCCTGTGTATAGCTCTTATCTGATTTGTACGTCGAGTACAAGTAGTAAAAATAGACAAAAACGAAATAATTGTTTTTGGTAAACACAGCTAATACCCCTTTAAAATCAATTTGATATTCTATTTTCAGCAACAGACGCAGCTGCCCCACAAACAGCTAGTGCTACAGTAGAAATTGTGCTTGGACTTTTAGCTTTTCTTATACTAGTAGCCATAATTATCGCCATTATCTACTTCCTGTATAAACGGAAGAAGAGGTTGGAAGCGGAAGCCAAGAAAGCAAAAGAAGAACAAGAACGCAAAGAAAGAGAAGAGGCAGAAGCACGTGAAAGACGAAGGATGGAAGAAGGAGCTTTGACTCCTAGAATGGACTTCGGTTTACCAGATGAGTCCATTTATGATCTTCACAAATTATTCATAGAAGACGAGGAGGACGCCCCTGTTTCTCCAACTAACGTCAAACCCAAAATGGCGGAACAACTATTGGATAAAGCCCTAGATGTAAGTACTATCCCGACCACAACTCAAGTTAATGTAAATGATAATGCCAATCTTCACGTGCATTTTTTTACATGAATCATCATTATTTTAATGGTACTGAACACAAAGCAAATACTATTGTTATCATATTTTGACAACCTGAGTGAGTAAAAGAAAATGATTAAAATAAGACGAATGTTTGTCAGTTTAACAACATCCAAAATTGTTTTTGTCGGGTGGAGAAGAATTATATTACATATGTTTCCACAACATAGTTCTTAAGTAATATTTCGCGCGGATTGTGCCATTTAAATTCTAAACTTCTCAAAAGCCAAGATAGCAATCTTTTTACAGTGGGTACTCTTAGACGGTTTTGGCAATACATTTAGGTTTATTATTTGGCCTTGTGTGATACAACGTTTCTCTTTCGGAAATACACATTTATATTAAGTTCGAGCTAAATTGTGAAATCTTATTGAAATAAACGATCGTCTTGAGCATTCGTTTTGGACTTTATTATAGAATTATAATGCTGGTATTGTTAATAATAGTTAACAAAGCTCAATTTTAACAAGTATTGTCTATTATAGGAGTTGGCAAAAGATGGAGATTATATTGATGAATACAAACTGAGAGAAATGGTAAGTCTTGATTCATTATTTCCATTTAATTTATAGTAGCGATCGAAAAACAAATAAGAATATACTTCTCTTTTTATGATAACGCTAACGGATTGGATTAATTTTTGAATTCATATCCGAAGAGCAAATTCCTCCTTAATCCTTCTCATAAATTTTGAAGAAATTTCCCCATTGTTAACATACTATATGTTACCAGCGTCTGATTTTTGTTTTGTTATGAAATTCGGTAAAATAAAGAAAATGATGATGAGACAATTTTTATATTATGAACCCTGTGTATAACGAACATGCTTATTACAATCTTGAAATAGACTGTATCCATACAAATACCCAGAACAGGCATATCAGAACTTTGAAATATTTATTTCAAGTTTATGCAGCAAATGTTACGTGTAATAAAACGACAACGCGAACTACCACGCCAAGAATACAATCAGGAACTGGCGTGTGCACTCGTTTGTAACGTTTAATTTTAGATGGACGCCAAAGGGTGGTTAGACGCCAGAAAAAGAAAAGATGATAAAGATGAATTTGAAGTAGGCGAACCACGTACAAAGAGTGCATTTAAACGCTTAAAAGAAATGGCACGTAAAAAGAAGAAAAGTCTCGAAAGAGCAACAGTCAAAAAGACAGACGAAACAATGAAAAAGAAACAAGACTTGGTGCTTGATTTAATGGGCACAGACTATGAGACCGATGAATTCGATGCCGATTTAGACACTCTTAGAAAGAAGAAAGCAATTCAAACTAGTTGGCTTGAAAATGCAAATGCTATGATGAAGAAAAAGAAGAAGAAAAAGAAAAAGGTAATTATCGAATTAGAATCATCCCAGTTTATGTCTCGTAATGTCGGCACTGTGTAAAATGTAATTCAAATAAAAATCATCACATCTTATTACTAAGAAACAAAAAAAAAAAAAAACAAAACAAAAAAACTAATGTATCATGATATATGCACATGTATGTATTAAATACAGTAGTAAGAAATAAGCACTGACTAACGGTTTGTGTAGATTGTAAGATAGATCATGTTAATTACTTCCTTAGTTCGATCAGTTAAGGTTTACTAAATCAAATTAGTACATTCAGTTAACATTTTACATTATATTAACTGAGCAGTTGTTTGATAGGGATATCAAATCAGTGATATTATACCATCTGTTCTCGACACGGAAACCCCTGAAAGGATAGTTCGTTTTCGCCTTCCCTGTTTGAAGCCGGAAGTTAATAAGGATGGTGATCGAGTAAGTTGCATGACAAATTCCCTGAGCAAATCTTCCCCAGCATGAAATAGATTTGATCTTTCTCTTGAATATTTGTAATAGAATTCCGATACGAGCTAACAGCAAGTTTATTCCTAAGTGAGGTAAAAATCATTAGTTTCAAAGTAGAATAAAGTGAGAGTACTTCTCTAAGCATGCAATC
This sequence comes from Atrina japonica, assembly GCA_030159075.1. Classification (NCBI taxonomy): domain Eukaryota; kingdom Metazoa; phylum Mollusca; class Bivalvia; order Pterioida; family Pinnidae; genus Atrina; species Atrina japonica. Next base: position 777,834 of record BROG01000236.1, read on the forward strand.
GTTTTTGCCTGTCCCTTTCATTTTTCAGTTTTAGACCTTTTAGATCTTTTCCATCTCCTGGTTAATTCCTCTTTCAGATTTTTCTCCTTTGCTTCGTCGGTTGTGTTCACTTCCCTATGAGTGCATATAGTCTTCGGTTTTCTTGTTAAATCAACGATTTCTGGAAATATTATGTATTCGTAAAGAAGAATTAACAAACTCTTACTAATTTGTAGAACGCTTTTAACCATGTGTTGTTTTTACATGTCTTAATACTCTGAACGATCATAATTATTTGTCTATATACAAATCACAGATGATATATTGCTAATCAATATATGTAAATATTCATTTATTATATGCTTTATCAAATTTGTTCTTTTTATTAATTTTTTGATTAATTAATGATAAGTTTTAATCATAGTTCTGTAAGATTTTCAATGTTTGTCATATCTCTAATAAGTCATCTAAAATATTCTTATTACTATAATTATCATTTAAAGAAGAGAATTTCTCTTCTGTTGGAATTGAATGCATTTTTCGATTTCAGAAAAAACGTGCTGCTGGCTATACCGACAAAATGTTAAACAGAATCCCTCTGAGGAAAACACTTAGGAGACGAAAGATAGACACCGAGTTTAGAGCTGTAGACGGAGAAATCTCACTACCTCTCTACAGAAATGATCCCAAACTGAAAGACCTGCCACCTCTTCAACGTGTTCAAAGGAAGAAAAACCTGCAACTCTGGTCAGATGTCTTTGGGGATATCCATGGAGGGCAGCCGTTTGATCTGGATGCCATCAATAAAGCACGAATATCAGAAAACAAATGGAAATTGTTATTAGAGGAACTTTATGCAGACAAGCGCTACTTCGATTATGCAAGGAGTGAGTTTAATACATTTGCACTACTACACACAAATGATATGAAATAGAAACAATAACATTTTGTATAAGTGAATTCAAGTCACATGCATAAGCAGTTTGAGTTAGTGTTAGATTTGAACATGCGTATTCAAATATACATTCAAAGATACTTATGTTCATACAAAAGTTACTGTACTTATATAATGTATTAAATGCTGTTTATGTAAACATTTCTCCAATAATATATTATTTCTAGAGATTTTAAGATTTCATTGATGCCAACTGGAGAAAAGAACGTCTGCTTTTTAAAACTCTATACGTGTACTGTAAAATATGTCTTATTATCGCCAATTTTCTTCTACAGAATCATCCGCAGGAAAACGGAATGAAAAAGATGTTGCCACAAAGTCGATAGAGGGTTTAAACTACCTCTATGACCGTGCAAAGTATTGGGAGGATCATCAAACGTCAACGGCGCGTCCAACGTCAGTAAAACGAAGTAATACGTACCAAACACCAAGGACAGATCGTACTATTAACTCATTGCACAGAAAATCTTTACCCAGGAAACTATCGCCCATTGAAATACCCGATGATTTAAAAGGAACACCAGTGACAGAATTGAAAAATGATGAGATTGACTATGATGATGATGATGATGACGAGGAGTATGATGATGACTACGAGGATGAAGATGAGGAGGGTGATGACGACGAAGAGGATGAACGCCAGCCTCCACCTAAAGACACTGCCATTTAATCAATTGAAAAAATAAAAACGTACAACAAATATCTATTGAATTCAAAAGTTGTTCCCTGGAATTCAAATTTGACTGATAAGATGATTGATTGATAAGAAATTAGGAAAATGAAATCGGCAATAATAGAATAACACTACAGGAAAACAATATCGATTATCTGGGTATATTGATATATAGACAAGAATTTCGTTATTTGACATATTTACTTTAAACGAAACATATTTCTTGCATAAAAGCATGTCGATCATATAACGTTCATACACACACCTGATGGCAAAGACTGTGATTATTCATCGTTCAATGTGATATTAGAAAGAAAAATGTATGTACTGTATCGGGTACTTATTAAACTGTGTGTCGTAATGTGGAAGCACATTGCTATTGTTATTTCTCTTATTTCATACGTCTGATTTTTTCTGACACATACAATTCCCTTGCACGTCTGACATCTCTGATTTTCACGATATGATGTAAGTGCTTTGGATATAATAATTATGAGAACGAACTATTTATGTTATTTATGTATCATTGTTGCTTTGTTTGTTTTACCTGGGTTACAGCAATATCAGTTTCTTGTGTTATATGGTACAACTTGTGAATACCATTTAGTATATTCAATTACATTGTTACTAATAAGAAGACTCAGTATTTACACATGGAAGCTAATGTCATTTCTGTCAAAGCAGTGTAAACTGTTTATAGTCATGTATCATGCGCTATAGTCATGTATCATACGCTATAGTAATGTATCATGCGCTATAGTCATGTATCTTGCGCTATAGTCGTGTAGCATACGCTATAGTCATGTATCATGCGCTATAGTCATGTATCATGCGCTATAATAATGTATCATGCGCAATAATCATGTATCATGCGCTATAGTCATGTATCATGCGCTATAGATATGTATCATGCGCTATAGTCATGTATCATGCGCTATAGTCATGTATCATGCGCTATAGTCATGTATCATGCGCTATGTGAAGGTCAGATTACGAATTAATATAGAAACCCATGATCGATTTAATACTGAAACTTTGAATATATTTGCATCAGTCATGTAATACACGTATTTTGGATATCTAAGTGTGGATGTTCGCCACGTTTGATTTTCTGTGCGCCCTTCTTAGATGTTTCAAACCACAACTGGATTTTCTTAATTCACCCTAAACTGTCAAAGTCAGCACAGTGCTTCGCACTGTTTAAATATGATTTTTTACACGTTTCTATGAATCAGTTTCATAGTGATATCACTCCAAACATCTCCACCACCCGTCGTTTTCCTTTTGAGGATATATATATATATATATATATATATATATATATATATATATATATATATATATATATATATATATATATATATATATATAGTTTGTATGTAAATATTTATTTATTTGTAAATAATTATAAACTATCATCTGTAATATTTTTCATTTAGAATACTTACCACAGGAAAGCATCAGGGTGGGAAAGATTTAGAATATAATATTTCAATATGGCTGAAAACATTTTGTTAGTAATCACGTATGGACTTCTCCATTCAATACTGTCTTTAAGAGTTTAAGTAATCACTTGAATGCCTGTGACAGAGAAACGGAATCAAAACGAAACAGATCGCAGTCTAGAAATAATGTATGTAAATAATGGATGTTTTACAAATCAGTAGTTTTGATTTATTTGTATTTCCGTACAAATTACCTGTACTTCGTGAAATCAAAAGTTTTGCATTTGATACAACTGTGATGAAAAGCACAGAAATATCCTAAATGAATCTTTTACATAAAATACTATATGGTTTACGCCTACTGACTTGCCATATTGCCTGATCCAGAATTAATTGCCTCTCTCATTTCTTTTAGAATTAAAAAATAATATATCAAACGTGATCTTCTTTGACTTGATACGACAGCATTAAAGTTCATAGGATGAAGTCGATTTTACAACATTATCACATTCTGACACATTTTATGTATGTTTTGACATTGATTACACGCTGTTAATGTGTATGGGTATGAATATACTTTAACCTTTTTGTAACTTGATTCGTTTCGACTCCGTTCGCTGTATCTTGTTGGATTGTTTTTTGTCTTTTGATTCCATTTCTTTTATTATTTACACCTTTACCGGTGTTTCCGTCTGTACATCGTCAAGTTTTACCTGTCTACTGTAATTTCATACTGTAAATTTATAGAAACATGATCTAGCGAAAGTTGAAATCTTATGACAGCGGTATTTACCAAACCAAATCTGATCACATGATTTTGGATTTAAAACAGGTCAATTCTTAAAGACGATGTTGTTTTCATTCAGAGGAGTAAATGTTTGTAGCCAGGTGTTTCATTTGACATTGATTTCTAGTATGGAATGTGTTATATGTTTTGTAACACAACTTAACACCGGTCGTACGAAATGTAAATTTTCCAATAGTAGGTATAATTTGTACGAGTATGATCTGCTTTTTGTGGACATTTGATGTAGATATTCACCTTCAAATATGTAAATGTATATTATATGTCAATTCATGACGTACTACTACTGTGAATAAAATATCTGAAATTGAAAAGCTATTTTTTTATCCAAGTGACTGCAGGTAAATTGAATTTCTCTTTCAAAAGAATATACACCGTAGTTCTTGCCATGTATCCAATATCACACATATTCTATACAAACAAAATTGCAACTTACTATAATATTACAATGTGAAGATATAGTACAAAATTTAAGAGTATCTACGTTTACATTTTCATTTTTCGGACACTTAAAGGCACTCTCTGCAATCGATCGTATGTTAGGTTAAAAAAATAAGTCAACATATGTCTTGGTAATAAATAAACTTGTTGAAAACTGTACTATCAACTGAAACATTATTGTACAAACATCACCGATACCGGGGATACCAAAGTATTAACCGTCAGCAGGAGGTTTGGTGAATAAATGTTTTTATATATTTTATATAATGAACTATTTTCACCCCGTGCGTCCTTAACTGAGAAAATAGTTTTGGAAACAATGAATAAATTATGCTGTTTTCGGAATATAGAACTATTATCATTGAAGAAAAACATTAATATCAATTAATTCTACAACGATACAAGTTTTTATATTGATTGGCGACATATAGGTCGTATAAATTTTTGGGTGTATGCAAACTCGTGAATTGTATGTGTTTGGCCCGGAACCACGCCCAGTCACATGATATTCATTTTCCTCTGATTTGTAGATTGTCTCATATAGCGTCATTCGATTAATAGTCTGTGTCTCTTATTTTTATAATCCTAGTATATAAATGCAGTCGAGATTAACATTGAGACAAAGGGAGACTGCTGCAAGAAAATTAAATGTATTGATATATTGCACAATGATAAATAATACATCTTTTGCGTAGTCACATACATCGTCACATGCTCTCTATATCTCAGTGTTAAGATAGTATAAAAAAATCATCAAAATGTAACCTATATACACTAAATACGTGGAGAAAGATATAAAACAGTGAATAGGGTCATGGGTAAAAAACAGATCGTAGGGAAATGCAGATATGGATATCATGGAAAAATGAGTGCCCTATGGCGTCTGGCCACACCCATCCTATAGTATAAAATAATTATCAAAGTGTAACCTATATACACAAGATCATTAAGTAAGATATGTCATTAGAGTTATTTGCTAACAGACCAGAGGTATATTCAGATATTGGGTCAGGTATCATGAAAAAAAACGAGCGCCCTATGGCGTCCGGTCACACACATCCCATGGTCCATGTTAAATAAAAATAAAACAGGATGCATAACACATGAGTACCCCTGTCAACTGGTCAGTCCTACAGCAAGTCTTTAGTTAAACTGGACACAACAGGAAGTATGGATCCATATCACTCTAGACGCACAACTTAGATAATTTATACTTGAGGTGTACATTTTCTTTATAAAAATGTTTTTGACAATAATTGGCAAAGGTACTCTTTTGTAACGAAACATTAAAATGTTTAATTTGCATATATTAGAAATCTTATAGAACATTTTCAATCTAAACTGTCGGTAGAATATTGTTCTTTACATAATGTCGAAACCATTTCTTGACTACAAACTGAAATTTCAGATTGGTATATGAATTTGACCTCTATATGACTTAGAGTAAAACATTACACATCTGTGGCAGACAAACAATTCCTGTACCTATGCTCCTTATCTGACATTAATGTAAATGCCGACTGATATGTAATCTCTTATTACGTAACAACTGTGGACCGATGTTTTTCTTTTATATTTCAACTGTTGACTGGTATGCTATTTATTTTCATGTTACGACTGTTGACTGGTATGTTAGCTTTTATGTTATGACTGTGAACTGGTATGTTATTTCTTTTATGTTACGACTGTTGACTGTTATGCTATTTATTTTTATGTTACGACTGTTGACTGGTATGTTATTTCTTTTTATGTTATGACTGTAAACTGGTATGTTATTTATTTTTATGTTACGTATGACTGGTATTTATTTTTTTCATGTTATGACTGTAAACTGGTATGCTATTATTTCATTTTTGACTGGTATGCTATGTATTTACAACTATTGACTGGTATGTTAATTCTTTTCATGTTACATCTGTTGACTGGTATGTTATATTTTCATTTTGTTGACTGGTATGTTACAACGACTGTTGATTTATTTTCATGTTACGTATGTTATTTATTTCATGTGACTGGTATGTATTTATTTTCATTTTATGACTACTGGTATGACTGTGAAATTTATGTTATGACTGTAAACTATTTCTTTTATGTTATATTGACTGGTATGTTACGATTGTGGACTGGTATGTTATGTTATTTTTGTTGACTGGTTACGCTTGTATGGACTGAAATGCTTTTTATTTTATTGGACTGGTATGTTATTTTTATTACGTTACGCCTGTGGACTGAAATGCCGTGGTTAGAATTTTCTTCTTGTATCAATTTCCTATAAAAAGCCGATGTACCAGTTCCTATAAAGATATGACTATGGACAACACGACTCCTAATTTCTTTATAATTGAAAATGTAGAATAATTAGTGATTGTGTATTAGGATATATCATATTAATTGTTAAAGTAATTTTATTGGCTTCTTTGAATATGTATAGAATCTATCTGCCATTTTAAGTTGACTGTCACTTTCCAGGGAATATGAATTTAAGCTGACAAGTCACTGTCTTCATCTGAAAGTTCAGAAGTCGGATCAGATGTAACGGCGGCGCTAAACTTCACCAGGTTACTGGTCGAATGATATATTGGATGATGAAATATTTTATATACCAATCTCCGTGATAATATACATTGACAAAACTACAGTGTTATGATGTCATATATATTTGGTAAAAGTACAGGTGACTTTTCTGTCCTCTGATCACGCTTAAACAAATGACCAGAGTATGGCTAAATACTATTGAATTACAGTATAAGAGCTTGATAATATTTACAGAAATAAATGGATAATAATTTTTTATAGAATCAAGTCGCAACTTAAGTTTTTTATCAGTTGTTATTCGACGTTACAGAAGTCGTACATTTGTTCGTTGAACGTCTAACAGGTGGTTGGCACGAGTAAACGCCATAAACGAAAAAGAAAAATCCAAAGCATTAATTCCAGTATAATTTATAATTAAAAGTTCAGCTGTAAAACATATATCAGGTTCGTTTACACAATAACAGTTGTGAAAATATTCCAGGTCCATAACTACCAATATTTTCGTAATAAGCATGTTCGTGATAGCCATGTTTCTTTCTCTTCATATATCATGCAGCCTTGTAACACAGTGTGTTTCTGGCACTTGTATATGACGAAATAAGAATTACATCATAATAAGCTAAATTCATGGATAATTGTGATATTTTCAGTTAAGTCAAATTCAACAAAGCATGTATATAATTATATATAAGGATTAACAGAGGATTTGACTTGAGAAGCCATGTCGTAATGCATTTATCAGACGAGTTCATTAATTTGATGTGACGTGAGTCTTTAGCATGCCCATACATAATTATGTTGCATCAAAACAGAAGTTTATCAAATTGAAAATTCGTATCAAGCACAGTGCCAGTAGGTTTGGGCAAAATTATGTATCAATACACGATTTTAGAGTTGTTCTAATACATTCAGTTCTGTCGGAATAGTTTGTACTTAGATCACGTGACTTCAAAAGAAGTAATATTTATATTGACGGCATTCAGTTATAATTTACTTTAGTTCTCCAGCGAAGGATAAAGCTTAGATAAATGTTCTGTCTTGTACAGATGACACGTGACTTCACTTATCTGTAGGTCTATTTATAAATCTGTCGCCTATCACTGCATGATGTCCATATTTCAGTTCGCATATAAACTGCTTAACCGGATGTGATGCTGTCCTACTTATTTCCTTGAAAGTGCATACTATTATGACAGACAAAGACGGAACGGAACAACTCCAAAAAGGTCTTGTACATGAGCATGTGTCATAATCAAAATCAAAGTCATAATTGCTATTTCTGAAAAGTGATTTTGATATAAAAGCATTTTATCTCAAATTGCAACACCTTCTTTAATGGCTTCGTTTACAGTTGAAAAGATCTAAGAAAAAGGCCAAGAAATATCCAGGTCAAGAACATTTAGAGAATGCACTACAACCGGAAAAACTTGAAAATGCAAAGGTATGACGTATTTCTGATAAATTGAGAAGGTAAATCCTATAGAATGGTCATCATGGAGTATGTTTTTAAACCCACGCAAACGTCTCAAATTTGGGATAATTAATAAATATATCGGATCATTAAATTATGCGTCAGAGTGACACGGTCATCATGCTGCATAGAAGAGACACAACGAATCACTTTCAAAATTTTCGCTGACAATAAATTTACAATTTGTATCTATAGAATCCACCCGGACTGATTTGTATTGAGAAATTCGCTATGTTTATAACTCATGTTTTCGGTAACTCCATAATTGAATTTGACGACTGCATTAACAAATGATCGTAAATGACAACACAAACCGATCAGTATCTGTGACAATGTGTAGATTTCTTATTTGAAGATGCAGGGTTTTTATCATGTTTGTTTGTTTAGATTGGGGTTTAATCAAAACTAAATATTAATCAGCTATATGAAGGAGATATGTTGTAATAAATACCTCGGAAGACACCATTGCAAATGAACTGGTAAACGTTCTCACAATATCAGCATTGGTTCCAGTGAAGTTCGAATCCAATGTGACTAGAAGCGAAAGACGTCATGATTTTACATCCGATGCTTCTTAAACCGCTCGCTCACGGAAGCCATAGGACTTTTCAGTCTGTTTATAAGTATTGATGCAGATATACATATTTATACATCAAAATTGTTTTAACTTAATACATATACATGGCAATCTGTGAGAGAACATCTTAAAAGTCGAAACAGATTCCGGAAGAACCTAAATCCATAGATAATTTAATGAAAATAGTAAAGTATATATGTATATAACATTTAGTTTAAAAAAAGGTATGGTTATTCCTTTCATTCCTATATCTGTTTTTATGATTTGTTTTACTTACACATGTATATATATGGACGCCACCAGCTATAGTTAATGCAACAAACTTTGACCTGTGCTATGATATTATAGACATAACACCAAAGTTATATAATGCCCAAGGCGATCGTTTCTGACAATTAGACTTCACCAGTTGAGCTCCAATTTAAAAAATATGTATATTTGCTAAAAAGAAAGTGGTATCATACACGACCAAATAATAAATGTATAGCCAAATGTATAGCCAAATCAATATTTCTCGGCGGGATGGAGTCTTGTGAACCTATTCTTAACCTGGACGAGTTTAAATTTTAGGTAATTAAGAATAACATTAAAATTACACTGACTATAGTAATCGTTCCTACTTGCCAACATAAATAAAAGAGTATCCAGTGAGGAATAAAACATTTGTCCGTGCAGTTTGTCAAAACTTAAAAGAGTAGAATGATAACCAAAAAGATACTCTGCCCCGCCATCTTATGTGAATCGGACAATAACCACTGTAAAAAGATTACTATTTTATTTTTTGTACGTATTTTTAGAATCGATGGGAAGTCCACAAGTATTTGGCCGCAGCAAGCCGAGCCCGAGCCCGAGCTATTGCCGACACTTCATCATTTGAGGAGGGTTCACCATTTAGTGACTCCTCATTGAATAGGACTTTTGATACATACAACAGAAAATCTACTATAAAGGTATTGTTGTCACTATTACCATGTCACATTGTAATTTTAGTTCTTGTAGATATTTCCTAAAGTCCGACAATGTATGCATCATGTTTGTAGATCATTGTAATCATTGCAAAATGGTCCAAACATTTGTTTTGCTGACACTTCTATGGAACTATATGTATTGTGATAAAGAAGCTGACATTGCGTCATTTTTGTCGTCTGCTATGATCATTGAAATAGTTTCATAGAAGATCGCCATTTTGACGATTTGTATATTGACCATTGCTTCAATCATACTTGAAATGTGATTATTGTGGAGTGACTGATTCATTTCATCATTATATGCAGAATTTGGTTTTTTCAAAAATAAATATTTATGTTTCTTCGATGATTTTTAGGAAATCATGCTATATTGTTTTGCATTTTATGTAACTAATAACTGATTCGCCATAAGAAACATTGCCTTATACATGAATATACGACACGACAGTCAAAATGGCGTCGTTGAAATTATGAGTAACACATGTACAAATATCATTAACGATACCAAAGTTATAAATTTACAAAAAGAGATCGAAGAAAAAGCAAATCACGATCGCTTCTGTCAATAAGATTTTTTCTGACAATAAGACTTTTTCTGTCAATAAGACTTCATCAGTTTCTGTCAATAAGACTTCATCAGTTGAGCTACAACCACTTTATCAGACGATGAAAAAACTCGTGCTATAAGTTTATCAGATGAAGGGAATAAAGATGAACTGTTTCTTATGGGTGGATCACAATTTATTCATACATTTCGAGAAAAACATAAGATTATTTGTGGTTGCACCTTGCACATGTCCGTAATTAACAGAAAATGTTTTCACAATTGTTTTGAGTGTGTGGTTTGAACTTGTTTGTTATCAAATAATCGTCTGTATGAATGTCTCGTGCACATAAAACTTTTGTTTTTCTGTTTCTTTTTTTACAGAAATTGTTGTCTCCATTCAGATTATCTTAATCATGTCATTATTTTAAATTTCCTCATAAAATGATAAATATATTTTAAAAAAAGAACGTTTTAACCTTTTTATTTGAAGAAATTGGTATGAAATATTTTAATGACAATATCTTGTAGCATAAGAAGCATGGGGTACCCGGAACCTTGAGTTATGGGGCATCCATAATGGTTCTGAAATTTGCCAAGCAAGCTCAGGAAGGGAAGGTTTGTTAACTGCAACACTTTTATTAAATAAAGCAAATTAAATAATGTATTTAAAGGGATGTAATATGTCAGTAGAAAATTGAGACTTAGTGAGTATATGTGTATGTTATTTGATTAAAGTTTAATTAATTTTCATTGAACTCTATTTATTTAAAATAACCCACTAAAAGAGTTTGCTTTAACAATATTATAATGTGCGTGCAATTTGTAATTGTAAGTATTTATCCGACCATGCAAAAGCACTATTTTGTCGCTTTTTTTCTCTTTAAATTCAGCAAAATTAATTCCGCAAAATCAAATTTTATATTCTACAATTTGAAGGGTAAGAAAAAGAAGAAGAACGAAAAACCGAAAAAGGTCAATGGATGGTACGTAATCTCACCTCCTAACTCGAGGGAATCGCAAGACTCTCCATTGTCCTGGAAAGATATATTGGAAAAACCAGTGAAGGACCTGGAGAACTACTCCGAGTACAAAAAAGGTCCAACGGATAGAATTTTACCGAGTAGAAATCACAGGAGAATAACCGCTTTACAGGTAAAATTAAATATATGACAAACGAGTGTGGTATACAGATGCGCAGTTATATTCATACGCTTATCGCGTTACTTGTAGCTTTGATACAATGTACTTGTAATGTTTACAGTTGCAGCAGTTTTCTGTATTCTTCTGTCTCTTTCTCTGTCAGAATATTTATTCTTATCTTTTGTTTTTACAGCTTCAAAGCAGAGTAACGCCCTTATCTTTGACGGAATATGAATACGATGTTAGTCAGGATTATTGGACTGAAAGTGATAGTTAACTCCCTTGTTTTAATTTTCCTAAAACAAATATCCAAATTACACTACAACCCTGTTCATGAATTCATTGATAAGATCCTCCTTTCCAAGATTGTATTGTTTAGAACGGAATTGAATTGCATATTAAAACTTATATAATTCGATAAAACAAAATTTGTCTCAGAATAAAAATGACTGTTACATTATGTAGAGAATCACGAATGCTATTAATCTATACTAATATATATCTTTACATGATTTTTATCATAAATAATATCTATTTGATTAGATCCATGGAAATATTTGCGATTTGATTCCGTTTTAAGCATGATCATTCCTCGCCAAGTCCTGATCTTTTATGTATTTACCTTTCATTCCCTTTCAAATATGATGATTGTCATAGTCGTATTTTCCGAATTTTTCTTCATGTCCGACTTCTACTCTTACATTTACGCATCAATTAACACGTTTAACAAGTAGAATAATATGTTTTCCTTTGTCGTATATTAAATTGCAGTTGGATGAGGAGACGTCCGAGGAAGCCATTAAAGAGAAATTCAAATCTTCACGTTAACACCAAAAAAAGGACAACAGTATAAAGGACATTGGGTTATGATTCAGACGAAAAACAATTTTGATCTGTAAGTTTTCTGTGCACGTAAAACTCATAGACCGACTCAGAAAAGCATGTAGATTTACATGAACATTAGTGTGTTTCATTTTGAATGGACTTATCAGTGACGAAATATGAAGAAAAGAAAAGTTGTCTGAAATGCATGTTGTAGCAGAAAAGAAGGTTATAGAAATACTGTTTTATGTAATATCGTTGTGAAGAAAAGTAATGCCTTATCTTTCTTGTTCTGCTTCTATCTATCTATCTATCTATCTATCTATCTATCTATCTAAATCTGTCTGTCTGCCCATCTATCTTTCTGTTTGTCTGTCTGTCTGTCTGTCTATCTATCTATCTATCTATCTATCTATCTATCTATCTATATCTGTCTGTCTGTCTATCTATATATCTATCTCTATCTATCTGTCTATCTATCTTTTATCTATCTATCTATCTATCTATCTATCTATCTATCTAATCTATCTAATCTATCTAATCTATCTGTCTGTCTGTCTGTCTATCTGTCTATCTGTCTATCTATCTATCTATCTATCTTAATCCATTCCGAAAATGATTTACACAACTTCTTCACCTTGTATAATCCTTAACGGAATCATCAATTTATCAGTTGGTTTCTATCTATAGTTTAACCGAGTTACTGTTTGTTTTTTCATCGAATGTGTATTTAGCTGCATAAATTGCTTAAATTGTCATTTTATATTGAGATTCACGTAATACGTCACGTAATTTGTTTAATATGAATGGGTTCCTGAAATATGCCTATGTGCTATCGGCTATACTGTATATCTTAAGAAATCATTGTTATAATTATGTGTTTGTGATAGTGCTATTGGCTTTATATAGCTCACGATATCATTGTCTTAACGTTATAATATCCTTGTGTTTGTGGTAGCGATATTGACAATAGCTCAACATATCAATGTTATAATATTCGTGTGTTTGCAAGAGTGCTATTGACTTCCAATAGCTCAAGATATAATTGATATAATATCCGTGTTTGTGATAATGCTATTGACTATATATATCTCACATATATCAATGTTAAAATATTCGTGTGTTTGCGATAGTGCTATTGACTATAAATAGCTCAAGATATATCCGTGTTTGTGATAGTGCTATTGACTATATATATATATATATATATATATATATATATATATATATATATATATATATATATATATATATATATAAAGATATATATTTAATAACGTAAAGATATCATTTTAATAACGTTATGATACCCGTTTGTTTGATATAAATATTATAACATCCCTCCTATATGTACCTTGTTGTTTCTGACATTTTAGTTCTCAATATGTTGATGTCCTTTTGTTATTTTACTGAACATGTAATGCTCTTATCGATTTAATATCGTTTGTTTTATTTTGAAAAATGAAATACACTTTTACATTAGTTTTATGTAGTTGTAGTATGTTTATTTATCTCTATGCAACATTATATCATATTTTAATTTTTCAAGTCTGTTATCTTTCATTGAATAAAATATGAAAACTCCGTTTCTTTTTTATTTTGTTTTTGTTCACCCAAGTCCCGGATAAAATGATAACCAAATACACGATCAGTCCAATCATAAATGGTGATTACATTGGTATTGTACGTTTAAGTACATATCGGACAATTGTTTTTCGCGATTTTCTCAAAATCATTCATATCTGGAATCATGATCTGTGCAAAATGAATTCGCTTGTACAATACGTAACTGCTCAAAATTTACTACGTAAATCTATCCTAAATTTAAATTTCGACATTCTGAGACGGCCCGTTTACGACACACATGTCTATCACCGCTGTTCACGTTAGTAATCAAACACGTCGGAAGAGAGATAAAATTGCGATCCTTATTTTGCATTAGGTTTTAAAGAAAACTTTTTGCATATTTAGATGAAAAATTTTGAAATATTTGAAATTAAGAAATATCTTTGTATACACTATCAGGAAACATGGTTTCAATTTCCTTCTGATCTATATGTACTCAAACGCACTATAAACTTTCAGGCGTTTTATCGGTCGACATGTAAATCTTTATTCCTTTGTGGCACCTGATCCCACCTCTAGGATTTATGAAGTGAATTTTAGTCCAATATTCACCAAATACGTATACAGCTTCCTGAACCTTTTGTAGTTAATAATTCGGTATTCATGATTTTAATATCATCGGGTATCAAACTGTTATCTATCAGGAAGTCCACAAAACAAAATATAAAAGATGAATATTGAGCAACCGGATACTACAGGGAAATATAAATGTGTATATTTGAACAGCGGGACCTCATAGAAATAAAATAGTGAATATTGAATAAATCGACCTTAGAAAAATACGGAAGTGATTATCGAGTAAGCACAGACCTCAGTGAAATATGGAAGGGAATATCGGACAAGCCACGCACCTCAGAGAAATACGAAAGTTAATATCTGGCAAGCCACATTGACCTCAGAGAAATACGGAAGGGAATATCGAGCAATCCACGGACTTCAGAGAAATACAGAATTGAATATCGGACAAATACATACTTAATAGAAACACAGAAGTGTGATGAGGTGCCATGGATATAGATAATATAATTGTACTCACACATGAACGCATTTATATATGGAGATATGTAGAGAGTTTATAAATCCGTCATATAGAATAGGATGTTTTCTTATATTGTTTAGCATCACTGGACTACAGAACGCTATTTACAGGAGAATGTTTTCTTGTACATAATGGAACTTTGTTTTGTTGTTTGTTTTACCCCACACTGAACAATTTTTCAGTTATATAGTGAGTGTCAGTTTTTTATGTTGGAGGAGATAACCACTACAGGCCTTCGGGTACTAAACAGACTAACGGTCTCACAAAAATCAGCATAGGTTTGGGCGGGCCTCGAACTGACAACAATTGAGAAACTTCATGATTCAAAGCGCGATATTGTAAACATGCTGCCAATGAACTTTTAACTCATAAAATGTACACGAGAGTTCTGCGTGCAACGAAACATAAATACAAAGGAACATATCTTATTTTATGAGATAGAAATAAATAAATAAATAAAAATAGAAAACATATAGGATGGATAATACTGTAAGTTTCTCAAGTTAACAGACAGAATGTACATGATAACACTATACAAATACCTTTTGAACAAATCTAATTATGAAAATGTACACGAAAATAATATATATGCATTTCTTTTTTTATATCGGACAGATATAGTGGATACAACTTCGTATACAGCGCAAAGCTTTCTATACTAGCTAACGTACACTGGACCCAAAATACTGAATAAATACTGACGCTTTCTTTACTTGCTAAAGTAGACAGGACCTCCATGGACGAGTTTATATAGCATTGTACTTTATACTACGAAGTATCTCATGTAGGACAACTTTGTTGCAAATAAACTAGTTTCGGTTTTGGTTTATGGTTTTACAACTAGTTTGCAAACCGGTTATGAAACTAAAACTGGTTCCCTATAGCTAAACAAATAAATGGTTTAAACTACCAAAATGTGGTAGGCCTACAGAAAGAAGTAAACAGTCGCTCTTTTATACGAGATCTAAAAATAAAGGACAAAATAATACCAATTACAGAAAAAGAGTATTAATCTTAATACGATATTTAGTGACCCTGATTATCATGTTTCAACTAAAATTGTTAGGGGCTAATATGCTAAAAAGCAAAAATTACTCTATGGCAATGTCCATGTTAAATAAAAACGAATGGAGACTGAATTCAACAATTTACCATTTTAATATTGTAAAATGTTTCTCTGTCATTATGAGTACAGTTTTACTGCCCATGTACATAAAATGTCCGGAAGACACATAAAGGGTATCCGATACTACTACTGGTGCATGTTGTCGCCGCCATATTGTTGTAGCAACAAACTTCCATAAACCTACTAAACCACCCAGTAGGCAGTTTGAATGGCTTGATAAACTAGTTTGGGTTTAGTATAAAACAAGTGAAAAACCAGTTTTAGTTCAGAACCAGTTTAAAACCGGTTTATGTAACAAATGGAATGTTTACTAAACTGGTTCAAAACTAAAACCAGTTTCTGTAGAACAAATTTGCCCTTAGTTGTGAGTTTACTTGGGGAAAGCCGTTGCTCTTCCCCCGGGTATATTGCGACCCGGTTCACTCCTCCACTACTAAAACTGGCCACCACATGAGAAAAATTATTGAATGTTGCGTTAAGTTGAAACAACGTTCAAACGTTCTAATACTTTCTATTGTAGGCTTAGCCCAATAAAACTGTATATTGAGGAATGCTTTCTATACTGGCAAACATACACTGTGTCCAAAATACTGCATACGTAAGAACGCTTTCTTTATTCGCTTATGTAGACTTGTCCCTATGATACTGTAAACTGTGTAACGCGATGTTAACTCGCTAATGCACACAAAACCCCAATAATACTGTACAATAAGGAACATTTTCTACACTCGCTCATAAATGTAGAATTGGTCCAATTACACTGTATACAAAGGAACGCTTTCCTATACTCGCAAATGTAGACTGGGCCCAAATGAACTGTATGAATAGGGACGCCTTCGATGCTCGCCAATGTACACTGGCCCCAAACAGAGGAACGCTTTCTATAATAATACAATATACAGAGGGACCCTTCTATACTCGCTTATATAGACTGGGCTCAATAATACTATATCAAGAGCTTTCTATACAAACTGACGTAGATTTGGCTCTATGGTATTGTATATTGAAGGGCGCTCTCTATACACGCTATGTGGGCTGGGTCCAACGAAACTGAATACAGAGGGACGCTTTCCAAACTCGGTAACGAAAAATTGGTCCAATTATACTGTATACAGAGTAACACTTTCTATACTAGTGAATGTAAACTGGGTCCAAATGAGCTGTATAAATAGGGACGTCTTCGATGCTCGCCAACGTACACGGGACCCAAAAATACTGTAAACAGAGGAACGTTTTCTATAATAATACAGTATACAGAGGGACCCTTCTATACTCGCTAATATAGACTGGGCTTAATAATAGTGTATACAGAAGTAATAATACTTTATACTGAGGGACGTTTTCTTTTGTTGCTAATATAAACTGGGCTCATCAATACTGTATACAGAGGGACGCGTTCTATAATCATTAATGTAGACAGAGACGAATGATACTGTATACAGAAGGACGCTTTCTTTAGTCGCTAATATTGACTGAACTCAATAATATAATGTACAAAAGGACGCTTTCGTAACAGACAGATACAATTATGGTTACCATTTAGATAAAGTACCGTATAAATTCTAGCATTTTCATTGTTTCAGGAATACAATAAAACACTAAGTAAATAGTATTTTAAATGAGGCTTTATTTGCAATCACATTGAATGAATAACATATGAAAACGATTGAAAAAAAATATATGATAAAAAATTACATCCCACATTACAATTTTAGAAAACAACATATTCATAACTTTGACGATAAAATTATGCAATAATTTACCAAAGGCCGGACAGTTATATGACGGCATAGAATATCTCTCATTGGAAATAACAGGCCAAAAGTCAACATATGACGTCATTGAATATCCTGGAGTGTAAGTGAAATCATTTGCCAAATGTTATATCCTAGAGTGTAAATGTAAACTTATTACGTCACTGAATAGCCGTGGATATCCATTTATAGATACCCGGTCTCTGATACCAAAGCAAAGATTTATAATACAAATATAGATTGATATAGATGTAAAGGTAGATGGTATACCGAATGATTGTATGTCCTGGTACTGATAATGTTACTTTATATGATATGATATAATTTGATTTATGGCATTTGCAGCAACAAAACAAAACTTCAATTATCGTTGAGTTTGAATTTTATCACTGTGTCATCTGTTGCCAATGGTTTCGTAGATGGTAATGGTGTTGTCAATTGGTCCTTGACTGGTAGATAACATTCCTCTTCTTCTTGGACTTCGTTTTGGTTTTGGTCTGTTACTGGTTTTGTTTCCTGCTCAAAGAATATTTTTATGTCATTAAATCTAATATATCTTTCCAGATTAATTAATTACCAAACCTATATTTACATAATAAATGGCGGCTGATAGATCTAGTGTAAACTGTTTTCAGATCACGAGACTTACGTTATACATAATGCATTTTAAATTGATAAAAAATGGAGTCTTATAATATGTATTGTAAAGTTATCTATTTGAATTGTTGATTCCACAATATAATATTGTCATTTAAAAATTATAAAAATGAAAAGATAAAACATGTATATTTTATAATAATTATTTTAATGATCATAATTATATTCATAAATACTTATAATAGATACTAAAAATTGAAATGTTGATCATGTGCTGCTGCTGCTGCTGCTGATGATGATGATGATGATGCTGGTGATGATGAATAGATTGATTTTCACTAACCAACTTAACAAAAACAACAACGACGACAAAAAAACCCACAAATAAACACAAATAAACGAAACAACAATAAAAACAGTAATATTTCTTTTTAAAATGTGACTGTATTAGTTAGTCAATATAAAATCAGAATGTAGCCAGGACTCTCTGCTGTAACGCGTGAAAGTAACACCCCAACGCAAGTGTACAAGATTATTTAAAAGGAGTGTTCCATTGATGATCTGAAATGTACCTACCATGCTGTAATCAAGCCCTTACTGTCGTAGCATCCGTGGAATAATTCATCCCTTTTGAAAAATTAATTTCTATCATTAATTAGCAAATGATACACAATGACCAGGTTTTGTATTTTCTGCAAATTCGAA
This sequence comes from Atrina japonica, assembly GCA_030159075.1. Classification (NCBI taxonomy): domain Eukaryota; kingdom Metazoa; phylum Mollusca; class Bivalvia; order Pterioida; family Pinnidae; genus Atrina; species Atrina japonica. The sequence goes on from BROG01000236.1 coordinate 797,039, forward strand.
TGCTTATAACTTATCTTATCATCACAAACTTATTTAAGGCTTTAAGTAGAGAAGTTATTAGTTACAGAGAATATATTAAACTGAGTGTTTTAAAAGAGATCAAATTGTTCAACAGATATACTTTTAGCAATATTTAAAAACATTCTATACTTATTTCTCTTTAGTACAACGTATATGCTCTGTCGAAAATGTAATTTCTATAGTCTATATTTTTTGTTATGGTTTTCATCATTTTTGCAGTTTTAAATGATAACATATATTAAAACATGGAAAGCTGTTATAATGTGGATAAAATATAGCCCAACGTCAGTTATTTTGTTCATAAATCTTAAACACACCAAGAGAAACGACCAGGAACGGCTAGAAAAACTAGTAAAAGTTGGAATGAGAAATTTAGCGTAAATCCTGTAAATATATATAAGTCCAAAGTATTGATATAAAAATCTCAGAATTCAAAGTATAAATTTTCAGGATGCCCAGGACACGTATACAAATCTGTTGGATATTGGACAAACACGGACCTCTGGAAATAAAGAGATGGGATCAGGTGTCAGGAAGAAGAAGGAGAAAAAATATGAACTTAATATTACAACCTTTAAGAAACAAGTGAAATCAATTTATATAAATATCTCTTGTTGGTTTTAGTGTTGACATTAGGTAAGCTTTCTTTGGAAGGAAACTGAAATACCCAAAGGAAAACTACGTGTTGGACCTGGCAACTGCCATATCATCTTATTCCTGTCGCGGCCAATCGTACAGAATCGGGTTGCATTAGTGAGATGTGAATGCACCAACCAATGCGCTATATAGACACCCCTTAAGGGTACTATAATATGCATGTACCGATGTCATCGGGGTTTAATGGTTTAATATTGGAAATATATTGTCCAGAGGTTACGGTGACAATATTAGCTATGACTAATTAGTGGTCAGATCATTGAGAATTAATCCGAATGCTTTCTCTCTCCTTTAAACCAATGGAATTATTGGGAATTTATTAATTATTGTTATTTACAATTAATGAATACGAAACACTTTATGTAACATAAAACATGTACAAGTATAGGAAGTTTGTCAATAACACAAAAGTAATTGCCAATGTTAATTTTGTATATTACCATAGCGAAATATTGCAAATGCATTAGCTAAGCATATCAGCAAAGTGAATGCAACATTTGAGTAAAAGTATTTAGTACTTTTATGAAAAACGATAGTAGTTCCCTTCTTTTCGTTGCCAAAAAGGTTTAACTTAAACTCACTGTGAATAATCATTATGAAACGAAAGATACAAAATGTAGAATTATCCAATGTGTAAACATGTACAAAATGGTGAAAAATCTGCCGTTAAAAAGTAATCAAACAGCAACAGTGAGAAAATGGCATCTTACCGTTTCTTCTTTTGCGTAGACATTTCCTTGATTAGATTAGGAAAGTGGCGTGAGAGAAACCCTTCGCTTCAAGAGGTTAACGAATTGAATATTAAATAATTTCAAGAATTATCAGATTTTTTAAAGGTAAAATTGAAATAATTTATACAAAACTCTAAATGATCACAATATTTTATTACTGTAACAGAAACTGAACCAGAAACACTTAAATATGTATTACACAAACAAACACAAACAAAACATATGACATAAACATAAACTGTATTCCATCTATCTGGACGATACTTAAAGTGTATCTTATAATTTGTTATAGTAAAGCTATCTCTACCGGGTAACTCTTAAAACAGATCTATATTTTCTATTTTACACAGGGCTCTTACCATTGACAGGAACAGACCAATGAGTACTGGTTCGTTCCATGAATGGTACGGTGTCGGGCGGCGGACACACTGGCACCTGCTCGGCGTTGGGTTCCTTCCCATGATTTAACAGTATTTTCGTTGCAGACACTGCCAAAAACCGAATTTACGACTTTGGTTTTTTTTAAAGAAACAATGTTTTCAAATAATTGCTTTAAAACTTATCATAAACAGAAAAAATTAATTTCTGGAATAAAAAATGAATCTTTTATTAACATGAAAATATTTTGTAACTTGTCAGTCAAATTTATGTTCGACTTTTCTGACTTTGACAAAACCTGGCCAGTACTGGTGTGTCCGTTACAAATGGTAAGTACTCACAGATCTGTACTGCTCGTAATGCACATATAATACAATACTAATTACCTTTTCTTTTTCCTCTTCCTGTAGCTCCTGTTGAAGAGCTATCTTTCGTATTTCTGCGTACCGATGAAAGAAGTTAAATTTTATGTCCCCGTTCTTCTCTTGTTGCTGCAAATACAAAATATTAAAGTGTCAAAGCACGACTATCAAAGAATCATGATAAAGTGCAAATAGCAAAGTTTCATATGCAGATATAAAAGTATCATGATTTAGACTTCGAAATATCGTGATACATATTTCAAAGAATCATGATTAAGATATAAAAATATACAGATATCAAAGTATCATGATACAGATATCGAAGCATAATAATCAAGAAACTCATACAGTAAAGATATAAAATGTTAACAGCAACGACGTGATTAAAACATTGTACAATATGGCGACCACTGGACAAAGATGGATCTCTGGAAAATCCTGGAATAGGACAGGTTCCATGAAATAGTTAGCATCCTATGTCGACTGGCCTTACCCTACGGGGCCGAAGTTAAATCAAAGTGAAAAAAAAATAGGCATAATTTCATCGAAATATGTAGAGACGATTAATCAACTATTTCCATGCATGTTGTATTGTACAACATTAAATATTATAAACATAATACCAAAGTTATAATGCTCAAGACGATATCGTTTCTGTCAATTAGAATCAAGTTGAGCTCCATACAGTAAAGTATATGTATTTTTAAAGATAAAGTGGTATCATTAAACGGCCAAATAATATGGCGACCACTGGACAAAGATGTATAGCCGAAATCCGTCGGGAATAAGGACACTGTAAAAAAATGACTATCTTAGTCTTTAGACAATTTTCGAATTTAAACGGTTAACAGTGCCGAATATTACTTTAGTATAAGTGAAAAAGCTGAGGTACCGATAATTTCAGGTACTAGGTTTATGTATACCCTCGGGGACTCAAACGGTCCACCAGCAGTGGCAACTGACAAAACTTATTTTATAATTCGTGTTGCATTGTAAAATTAGATTGTTTTTTATTGCTTATGTTTGTAAGTCTAAAATTATGCATTACAAGCCAGCAATGTTTATGTGTGGGACATTTATGACCGAGAGAACTAGACATCGAGCCTTATATCAAGTAGTTCTCCATTTCTAGTCGACGCAGTTTCAATCACCGCTGGAACATACGCCGCTTAAGTGTGAAAGCTAGACAGTTAACTTGCGGAGGGACGGTGGTTTTATCTCGGATACTTTGTAACCGGAGGGGGGGGGGGTTTCTTACCCATCATTAAACACTGGACAGCCATATGCCTGACAATAAAACAATAAAACGAAAATTTATTGAAATACTTATCACTATGTCAAGAAAGCCTTTTACCTCTGCGCGAATTTCTAAAGGATTACGCAAAACTGGGGTCCTCCTCCGTTGCTTGGCCTCATATATTTTGTCTTCAGCTTCGTTTAATATTTGACTTAGAGATTTGGATTTGTATGTTGTGGCTTTATTTTCTTCACCGAGAGAATCCTTAGCTGCCTCATAGTCAGATATTTTCTTTTGCTGAAATGTCACGATAACCATAGATTCACAGTGAATTTAATAGTGGGATATAGTGTTTCTATGAGAAAGGAAAAGTTCTAGATGAGTTTCCCTAGGGCTACCACATTTCAAGTCAAATTATATTTTGTGTATTATATCAGTTTTAGTGTTGTACGTATAAAAAGTTCAAATATGACTTATGTCCAAAATGCATTTTCCAAAAATGATATATTACATTAACACGAAACAAAAAAACATTAAGAAGTATGTAATGAATATGGATCTGTCCGTCATCTGTATCTAATTAACTATTACAGTTACAAGTTAATTGCACAAAATAAATCTCTCTCTCTCTCTCTCTCTCTCTCTCTCTCTCTCTCTCTCTCTCTCTCTCTCTCTCTCTCTCTCTCTCTCTCTCTCTCTCTCTCTCTTTCATACACCTACCGTCCTTGGTGACATAAACTTCTTTTTGGGTTTAATTTGAAGTATTAATGTGGAAGTACCAACAGTTAGTTTATTGCTGTTGTCTAGGCGATGACTCTATAAGAAGAAAACAAAAAAGACGAGAAAACTGAAAGGCTATCATTAAATACCGGTGAATAGTACACTTTGCATGTTACACAAAAAATAGTAATGGAAACCAATATATGTTTTAAATAGATTAAAATAAATGCCAGAAGAATACAGAAGAACAGACTTTGTGTGTAACGTCAATTACTAACATAGAACCAAAGCAATTCATACGTACAGATTAATTTAATTTATATTTTCCAGTGATAAGTTCTGAAATAAGCGAGAAAAAGAAATAATTGAACCATGATAATATGGTGTTTAAGATCAAAATGTCTAATAGTATATCAAGATAAATCAAAAACATAATTTGTGTACCAGTCTTTTGGAGGCTTGTTCTTTCGTGGCTGATCCAGGCTTTGAATGAACTGAACCGTCTTCGTGCTTACTCAAATCTTTCTTCAAATGAAAACTGTCCCCGACGCTACCTCGTTTCCGACGTTTCAATTTTGGCTTCGGTGTTGATGTCCTATTTTTTCGTGACCTTTTTCTCTTTTTTCGCTTTTTGGATTTAGGTGTTTGTTCATCAATTGTTTCGTTTTCGTCCTTAAATTCAACGTGTTCTGTGATTGACTCACTTTCGGTTACTGCTTCACTTATTGTCTCCATCTTTGGTACATCTAACGTTCTGGGTGTTATAGGCTCCGTATCCTCTTCCTCGGAGTCTACTTCCGTTTCTGTTACATGATCGGGTTCGGAATCTTCTGTCACAACATTCTGATCGTCAGGTGACTCACATGTAGGTCGAGAAGTAGATGGCAAATTAACGACTATCGAAGACTCTCGACGAATTCCAGCTGTCGCTTCGCTCTTCGTATCGTCAACAATTTCTACTGAATCTTGCGCAATCACACCATCGTGTTTATTGAGTCGCCGGTTTCGTATTTCTCCGTAAGCAAATTTCGGATCCGGGTTTGGCTTCGTATTCGTTATTTTATCCTCATGTTTCATGTACACGAAAAAAACAATAAGAATGACGAGAATGATTACAACCAATGGAATCAAAACACCCAAAACAATGGCTACCGTATAATCTTTCGCTTCATCTGGTGTTGAAGATTCAGTTGGACCTAAGTAAATATATAGTTTACAGTATTTACACTATATTTCAAAATATGAACATCTTTGTGAAAACAAGTAATTAAATAGTTACAAAAAGAAAACAAAAACAAAAACAAAACAAAACAGAAAGAATGATACAGAACAAGTAAGTTAATTTAATTTAAGGATTTACGAATTAACAGGTATCAATAATTCTGAACAATTCCGTTTTGTTTTTCTTTCAAATATGTTTTCAGAATGTACTGGTCATTCAATCCGTGTGTTCGTATGTAACATGTATTAAACAGCTTCGATTCGTGAATTTGAAATATTAATTGAATGAAACAGTTAGTTTATACTTACTAATATAACATGGAGCTGAAAAGTACAAAAATAAATTGATGATCAACAAGGGACATAGCATATGCATGACTTATAACTCTTACGCAAACTAATTATTTAACTTTCAAACTTAAACGATTTTTAAACACAGTTAGACTCCATACACATTGAACATTTAACAGCAAAATCAACTGAATAAAAATAGTACTGATATACTGGAAAACATTTAAAATACATACACGATAATGTGAAAACGAGAGAAGCACCGGTTGATGCAATATAAGTTGAGTTTTGTCCGCTAATACAGTTCTGTGGAGATTGCGTCAGGTACATATTGTTGCCAGATGACGTCATAACCTACAAGTATACACATGGTATTTTTTACATAATTGGAGATAAAAAAAATGCTGCTCATGCACGCACATTCAGAATTATTAGATATACAGATTTTATACCTTTTATGTCTTAAACTGGTGTAATTTTGACATTTCTGTACTCACCAAACATGTGTATCTATAGGTTGTAGACTCATCAGTTGTTGAATCAGTGTTATACACATGCAGGTACTTGTAGGAACCGGAACCGGATGTAGATGAAAACACACATGATAGATTACCACTGACTGTATTAACAAAAGAAATTGATAGTTGGGAACATAAGACAGATCATATTTTTTTATTGAAGTATAAACAATACAAGGTATTCAAGTTCATTGTATATTTTTATAATCATTGCTTTGGGGGTATTTTAACGTACCACATCAGTGACAGAAGATAATAATTTTAAGTCTTATCTGAAAGTAGTTATTTCTTAGCTCTACCAAGAAGAACTTGCAGATGCTTAGTTTCCTTATTATCAAATATACAAATATAAAACAAACGAAAATCATGTCATGATTCAAGGTCTCATGATAATATTGTTATTTAAGCATTTCACATTCAAAAATTTGACACAAATATTTATCAATTACGCCTATCTGTAAACTATGCATGAAATGTCAAATGTAACTTTACCAGAGTACATGATTTTCTGTGAGCACTGATTGTAATCGAAAATGAGGCTTGTATTGTCAGAACAAACGTCGCATGATGAACTACTATCACAAATTGCACTTCCGGTACTGTTTTCGTAAGTGTATGACCATCGTCCCAGTAATTCATTTGGGCAATATATTTTCTCATCTTCAATATAACCTACGAATGCAAAATATAAAAACACATTTATTAAAACTTTTTAAAAGGCCATTCATATCGGCGTAACAAAATCTGCATTTTGATAAAAAGGTATTTTCAAGTTCTAAACATTGCTTTTGTCTGGTGAAGGGAAATATTGCATTCAATTAAAGATTTAAAGAAACATAAACACAACCACAAGAAAAACATGCTCGTTAATGATAAGATTATAAAGTAAATACATAATACAGATACCTACTCGGTTCAGCTCCTAAGACTAACTAACTTACTTTTCCATCTACCTGTCTTTTGCTAATTAGAAAACTAAATCACTGAATAAAATATACTTTTAGGTCTTAGAACCAAAACCAATTTCTTCAATGATAGATTATAAACAAATTACAGGTATAACACCCACCCACCCGCTTATCTACAAAAATACACTCATGTCCACACATCCAAAAACACACACAGCACATGTTACGATTTTTTATGCAATATGGATGTTTAAGAACCTTCTTTAATCATCACGCTGTATGTTCCCTCTTCGAACACTCCTCTGTCGCATACTTCCGATATGTTGGGTGGGTTACTTGCTGCCACAACCTTCAAGCGATCATCACTAGCATTTACATTCTTCTCTGAAACATTACAGGCTATATTTAATGCCATACACAGTAGTACATTGAGAAACAAGAGGTTAAAAAAGTCCCAACACTATCTAAAAAAAAAGACCCCGTGATCCCGTGGTTATGAAATTCCACATTGAATTAATTGTATATTCACAAGTTTAAAAGAATTAGTCCTATGGCTTTGAGATAGAGATTAAAATGTTCAAAATATAACGCACGATGTATGCATCGGGTTACTCATGTGAAGTATTACCTGTCAATCAAAAGTGCCTAAAATTTTAATATACATTGTATGGCAATTAATTAGGGACAAAACATATTTTCGCTTTCTTTTCAGCATACCTCTTGATACGAAAATTGCATTATTAGTGGTAATGTGATGTTAAGTGAACACGATAATGTACATTCTGGAATGCATATAGCATTTTGATTATCTTCCACAGTATCGATACTACCGATATTGAAAACAAATCATTTCCCGTTCAAACGACGCACACATTTGTAGACGATAACATGCTTTTAATACAATGATACCACTATAACAGTAGAATTACTGAAAATTATGTGAGGCCTGGGGCCATTCATTTGAAATCCAATTGATGAAACAACACTCATATGAGCATCCAATATTTTATATTCCTATATCTAACATTTTACATGAATCACAATTCATAATAGTGAAACAGAGTTCCGATGATAGGAAAGGAGTTCAAAGACTTTTGAAAAATATTACAATACCGAAACTGACACTAACCCGTTCCAATAAAGAATGTGTACTTGTTTTCTGTGATTTCTGTCAGTCGTAAACAAAAATATGCTTCAAAAGATACACCAAATACTTGGATTGGCGTAGATCTGTAAGGATAAAAAAGATATAATTTTGAAATCAAATGATTAAAATGTGTTTGTTTTAATGGTGTTTGACGCCACGCTTGGTATACTTCTCCACACAACCTTCTGAGTTTCTAACGGGAGGGATTGGGACCTATGTTGGCTAACGGTATTATGCGAAGGGCGATGCTCTGAACACTCAAACAAAAAACCTTATATGATAATATGTATTCCGTCGGGGACTCAAACAGTCCACCAGAGAGAGAGAGAGAGAGAGAGAGAGAGAGAGAGAGAGAGAGAGAGAGAGAGAGAGAGAGAGAGAGAGAGAGAGAGAGAGAGAGATTTGGTACAATTACGTACAATATCATATACGTTTGTATTACAACGAAAACATTTGTAGCCTGGCTAACATTGCAATATCACTATAATACAACGATTAATACGTTTTCAATTTCAATACATTAAATCTACGACTTAAAAACAACAATTAAATTGCAATTTGTTCTATTTTATATTTGAGAGAGACTAATCCCATACTACACAGTCTTAGGTAGAAATACTTAACTATAAAATGTCTCGTAATGGTTTGCTATCATTTAAAATATATCAAATAAATGAAACATAATTTATCGAAACACACAGAAAAGAAACAAAACGAATGTATTAGAGCTTTAATAAAATCAACTTTTGTTCTCAATATTTAGATGAACGATTAACGTTTAATAAAATTTAAATTTATGTTATTCAAAGATTAAATTCTTTACCTGGGATTAAGTGGCAATTTATTCATCTAATTCTAATACGGGTATCTTTTTTTAAATATGTAGTTGCCGTATACAGGTGAATACTGTAAGCCAAGAACTTGCCATGGTATGGCTGGTACACGTTTAACACCCCTCACCATAGCATATGTCACTCTTACATTGACCATCTACACTTATATATTACTTGTAAAATATCTTAATATGTTCTTATATAGCTTTGATGTAGAGTACCTCGCCATATACTGATCCCCATTTCTAGTGTCACAGGTAAACGTCAATGTTCCGAAGTCCGTTGTGACGTAATCTGATATTGTTGTGTCTGTGAACGTAAGCGACCCACTATCACTTGTTAACCATGTTCCATTAATTGGAAATGTACATGATTCTGAAAAAAATTCAAATAATTAGTCAGGTAGGTAAATTTTATAAGTTTTGTGAAAGCATAAAAGATTAAAAATCATTTGTACGTTCATCTGTTTCGATGTTTCATTGTCTTATAACAATGAGTACAATGTGTGCTGTAAAAATATATACGCTATCTTATGCTCTCATCAATTCATTCGGTTTATAGGTTTCTGTAAAAGAAAACTCGTCCGTAACATGTTAGCGTAGTAACCTACATTCACACAGACACACACACGAACACACACACACAGACACAGAGAGACAGATAGACAGACAGACAGACACACACACACACACACATATATATATAAATTTATGAAGTACCCGAAAATGCTATCTCTGTATACGTTTGTAGCTTAAAGGGTAAAAGTTTGTCAAGACAGACAATCATGTATACATTAATGAACCGTACATGTAAATAAGACAACAACGTAATTGTTATAACCATGTGGCATGGCAGACAGACACTCAGTGAAACAAATACGGGTTATCATAAAGTTATATGTTTTGTATTACAACGTCATTGTTCCATCCTTTCGAAAACTAATTCAGAATACTTGTAACGGTTTCAATTTCAGTATCTTTGAGGTACACAATTGCCTTGATTCCTAGAAATTATCGTAAGTGTTCCTCTTGTAGTTAAATATTGCTGAAAAGAATAAATTAGATTTATTTCACAATTATTTAATTCACTTACCGACATCATGAAGTAAAGAACAAGTCCACGTTAGTATAATATACAAAACGAATATATCTCCCATTCCGGAAAATGTCTTCTTATCTTCATTTTACATACACACCTAATGCACCCGGTATATGTTGTGTATTAAATCTCTATAGACCGCTTAATGTAAAATATGGCGACCAGATTAATAAAACAGCGAAAAGTCTTCACTTTCTTAAGTCAATGTATTATCTTTAATTTTTTACAATGTATTCTGACTGTAATCCAGTATGTTTGCTAATTAATAGCCGAAATATTCTACCAGACATGCTTCATTGCATGTATAACGTTTTTGCAGGCTAATCCGATTACGGTTTGCCCAGTACATTCGCCTTTCTGGATTAACAGTCATCAAAGCATACCTTAATTTGTTTCTGGTTTCCATGTATCACAAGAGATTAGCGTAACTGTGGGACGTAACTAATCAGGGGTAATGTATTAATAAGGTCATTGCGAAGGTGGTAAAATACCATGTTCAATGAGATCAAATGTTTTATTGTTTGTTTATTTTGATAATGTTTACTGATATATATATATATATATCTAAAGCACAAATATATTTACAGCATAATTCTTTGAAAATATATATTTTTAATGTGTTCATGTCAAAATATGAAAATAATTCATAGTATTAGAAACTAGCTACATTTATTGATATATCGAATAAGATGAAACGTGCCTTTGACAGAACTCTTAATATTCATTGATTACTCCTCCACCTGATCCTACCTCTGGATGTTCTTGTTGTCCGTGGTTGACCAGTGGTCACCATAGACTGTTTCCTGAACCTCGTGACGGCTAATACTGCTGTATATGTGAATTCTGTCATATTTTTTTCTATAAACTTATCATTTACTACTTCCACAGTCAAGACACGCCATGGTGAACATGACAATTCACTGGCCGTCTTGCTGCTATCTATGTTGATTCAAAGCAATGTAGGTTATTATGAATCTTATATGAATAAGATGAATAGATAAAAAAATATCCAAGAGTGGTAAGAATTTGGTTGACCAATGTGATGGTTTCCTGAAGACTGGAGTTTAGGATTCTTACCACGAAGATTGAGATTTCCCTTTCCACACAACACACCCTTGTTTTATTATTTTTGTCCCATGTTTCCATTACATGTCTGTGTTTGCAAATAAAATCTGAAACAACTTATTGCGCCTTAATAGCGCGTATATATTGTGTGCACCCTAGGGTTTGGACAGCAAAGTTAGACCTGTCCTAGGTAGGAGACATGTTGAACTCACCCAATTGTTACCTAGTACATGATTTGACATTTATGCCTTACAACACACACACATACACACACACACACACACACACACACACATATATATATATATATATATATATATATATATATATATATATATATACTTATATATATATTGCTCAAAACTCTACACCAAATTTTCTCAGTTTGTTGTATAAAATGTAAGCCTAGAATATATTAGAATCTAGAGGGTTAAGGGTCCAAACCTTTTCACTGAGAAATTATCCCAAATTTAGATGTCCGAAGAGGCATATTCCAGACATAAAATTACAACAGCGACACCTGTATTAAAAAAATAAAAACATCACATTGATAAGACAAATAATAGGGGGATCGGGGTACGCTCCCCTGGAATTTCTCAATTTTAACAAGCCCTAGGACATTCTGAATCTTAAGAGAGACAATATTACATTTCGTTAAATTTAATAAATCCCAAGAGACCGTTCTGTAGGTTTCAGACGCTTGATTGGGTCCTGAAATTCAGCGACGGAAAGAGGTCCAATGTCAGAGGGTTAGGTTGTACCACAGGAATTTGAAATTTTATCTCTAAATTAAAATCGATAGTCAAACACCCGATCGTCGGACAAACACCTATTGTTTATCCGACGATCGGGTGTTTGACTTTTGATTTTAACTTAGGGCTTGCAGATAAAATTTTCAATTCCTGTGGTTGTACGCTCTTAGGCGCATTCTGTAGTTTTCCAATCCTTAAAAAACGAAAAGGCATCTTGTAGGTTTTAGTCACGAAATAACAGGTTTCCCTGGGGTCCGGGGTATGTCGCTAAGATAATGCTTACTCCTTTACAAGCCTTGAATCAGAGGCCATGATATTGCGATAAGTCGCTTTCAAATCTAACCTGAGAAAGATCAATTATTTTATCAATGACGATGACATTTATTTTATTCTCATAAACTTATTTACATCAGTTTAGAGGACATATAAGATATATACATATATACAATACAAATCAGCACGTGCGCAATCTCTAAATCAACCTGGAGGTTGGACTCTGTTTTTAATATAACATAAATTTACTTAATTTTAACAACAAAATTTCATCTGTAGAGTTAATGAGGTTTCTATATTCAAATATATTAGAAGTAGAATGATATATTTCAGGTAAACATGTTTCCCTTATAGATGCAATATCAATATTAATTACATTTTAAAAGATTGTGATATTCATCTCCAATTCCATCTAAATTGCAATGTGAACATTTTTATTTTCACATCATGGAATATTATGCAATCTACAAATTTCAACTGGTAATCTAACATTGCAACATCTATATTTACATATTATTTTTGCATTTTTATTTGGAAGGTGTATAAGATAACTTTTTAAACTCAGTGTTGTTTTGAAAATTCTATAGTTGAGTACTTTAGGCAAATTAACTACAGTGAAACCTGTATATAGAGGCCACTCAATGGATCAGAAAATATTGACCGTTATGTGCAGATGACCCTTATACACAGGTTCAATTTAGTCGAAGTATGCAGTCAAGGGACTTGAAAAACTGGCCTTTATAAACAGGTAATCCTTATATAGAGGTGGCCGCTATAACAGGTTTTACTGTATATCGCTTTGCCATTTCTGTACAAATTGAGATAATCCGCATTCATGAAGGATATTTTTTTATACATTTCATCCATGCTGTACAGGTTATTTTATGTTAAAGAAAATATAATTTTGTACATAATTTATTAGAATATACCAATTTTGTCCAGAAAGTAACCGTTCGTACCTTGATATTTTTAGCCAGTTCTCCATATACCATATTATTTGGAGTAGAGCTATTAAGATTCAAAATATAATTACATAATTTCAAATAGAATTTCTCTACTGCATCTCTGTTTGAAAAACCCCATACTTCACAGCTATATAACAGAATTGGTGAAACAATTTTATCAAATAAATTTCTACATTTAGAAATTACAATTTAAATAGCTTTCATAGCTTTGTCATATGAGTATTTAACATGATCTCGAAACACCCCTGTTCTTGAATATAATTCACCTAGATACTGAAAATTATTTACAATTTCAATACCAGTACCGTTATATACAAACTTTAAATCTGTAGGTTGTCTCCCCTACCAAAATCATGACCTTATTTTTTCTTTCATTGCCTTCCAAGTGCCAAAATGAGCAGAATTCACAAAAAATATCCAGTTGGAACTGTAAATCGATCCTCTTTAGAATCAAATAACAAAACCGTGTCATCTGCATATAATAACACAAACAATTTTTGATATATATTAAATTAATTTTCATATAAATTTTAAATTGATTCTAGTCCCTTCGATCCTTGGATTGATAGGAAATTTTCAAGGTCATTCAAAAATAACTGCTTTAGTACATGGATAACTTTCAGACAAAATATCATTGACCTTAATTTTGCCTTAATTCCATTGTACATATTTACACTAACATTGAAGCATTTTCCATTAACTGAATTATTCACGATTTTGTTCCACAATCCCAAATTCCAAACCGAGTCGAACGTCTAATCGAAATCAATGAATGCACAATATAGCTTTTTGCCTCTATTTTTAAATAATTCAATGACACTATGTAAAGAAAAAATATGTTCAACAGTTGAGTATTTTTTTCTAAACCCAGCTTGATTTTCCAAAAGAATTTCTGCTGTGTCAGTATATGTAGTTAATCTTTGGTTTAATATAGAGGTAAATCATTTTCCAAAACACGGATAAGTGTAATTGGTCGGTATTTTTTTTTATTATTGATATCACCTTTATGTTTGTAGATTGGACCAACGTTTCCTAATAACCAATTATTAGGCACAACACTACTGTCAAAATAATATTAAGCAAAGCAAAATAAACAAGCATTAATCATTCTACTGAATTTATAATATACTCCTTATATATGTGTCTTCATCACATGATTTGTTTCGCTTCAGTGATTTCACACATTTCAATATTTCATCTTCAGATATAGGTTCATTAACTTCAGTGTTTACATTTATAGTTGATAGTATATTCATTTCTTCTAAAGACAAAACATAATCTGGAGTTACTCGATCATTACCATCAGGATTCCTTGAAAAATTCATACAGTTCATTAATGGGTACATTTGATTTTGGTTTTGTGTAATTACTATTAATAATCTTTCAATATTCTTTTGGATTTCATAGATCTTAAAGTACCAATTTTGGTTTATAATGTAGATTTATGATTGGTGACTGACCTCTTTAGAGTTTGCTTATATCTACTCTCCTTCATATATAAATCATTTTTTGAATATTTCACCACCATATTTTCATACATTCTCTTTGCTTTTCTGAAGTGTCGTCGTGCATTTTTACAATATTTGGTAAACCATGTTTTTTTAATTACATGTACTCTTAATGTTAACATGTTTAACTTTAGTGCTAAAAACTTGTTTTTCAGAGGAAACAAGAATATTAGAAATATTGTGTGTTATTTCATTAATAAAATCACTATTCACATCATCACCACTAATATAAAAACTCTCAGATACTAAAGTATTAATCATTTTGATGTCCAGGATATATGTTCAAATCTGGTAAAAAATAATTGACAAACACAGACCTCTTGAAATCAAGAGGTGGGATCAGGTGCCATGAAGGAGTAAGCATCACCTGTCGACCGGTCACACCCGCCGTGAGTCCACAATCAAATTAAAATGAAATACGTGAGGAACGAAACCTCGTCATAATTGTTACAGACGTCTCAACAACCGCCATCGAACAGGTTACTCAACATTTCAGTTAGTGAAACATAGTAATCGCAAACAAGACTATTTTACTGACCGTAAAAATTGCGGAACGTTGATATCAAACGCGGTTTTCCTTTGTCAATAATAATACTAACTGATAATAGGATGTGACCTATACCGTTAATATCATCCCTTCGATTAGCCACACTTTGACTGAACTCATTTTACTTACCTTAATTCCAATTATACATTTAAAGCATCGTGATAATTATTATTTACATCTTTATATATTGTATTAACAATTAGTTTTTCACATTTCAATTCGACACTTAATGCATTATGTACGTCAAATGTAATAGAAGTGAAGGGTAATACACAAAAATCAGATGTTAAAATGATAAAATCTACATTAGCTATACAATAATCAATAACACTCGTATTTTTACATGTGACATTCCCAATATTACGATCGGCGCCCATATTACAATTAAGTGTAAACATGTTATTATATTTGCATAGGTCCAGTAAATGACGACCATATGATACTCTAACTTTGGGAATTCCCAAGTCATCTAGTAAATACATATCATTTGATAAAAGGTCATTTTAAGGTACATCAGTAAAATCGCTTAAGCTAGCCGATCTACTGTTGAAATCACCAAAAATACACATGTATTTGTACTATCAGAAATGGTCAAAAACAAAAGAAATTGAAGGTTTAATGAATGAATGCCAGATAATCGTTATTACTTTTACTTGTAAAAATACTGTGAAATGTCATTGAGAATCTAAAGGGATTCTTTCATAGATTGTCAAAATCTTATCTTTATTTTATATTTTTGTTATTTCTGGATGAGTTGAAAAAAAAATACATCAACCTAAAGCAAAAAACATGTCATGAAATAATTGACATTTTTTCTGCGTTGAATTTATATAATGACTGTAGTCTTTAAGGGTATAATTGCGTCGTAGATATCGTCGTAAAACCACGGTCAGGAATGAGAATTCAGTTATAGAATAGTGTAATTGATACTTTTGATGTTAATAGCGACATTAAATGATATATAAAATTTCAGTCAATTGAGTGAAAAAGCAGATTTAAGATTATTTGATTTTGAAAATTTGTATTTGTTTAATCGGAATTTCAAGCCAGTAAAAGTTTACCACGAAATTTCAGGTATGCTAACTATCTTTCCGACACATCTGGTTGGTATAACATAAGATGTTTGTATAAATCATTTTCAATGATGGAGCACAATTTTGGAGATTTTCTAATTTCTTTCTTTATTCTCTTTCAAATGACATTGAACATTTATAATAAAAGGGAAATAAAATTCGAGCTTGTGGTTACTATACTTTGCTTTGATATTACATAATATTCAAGAAATTGATTTTGTTTTATATTCAGTTAAATTTTGTGCTTTGTTTTAAAAACCTGTTAGATTAAAATAAGATGATCTGGGGAATGACTTCGTATTCATATATTTCAGATGATGTGCTTTCAGAAAATGTTTAAACCTCGATTCTGATTTTTCCTCCTCTGTCCTTTTTCCCCAGTCATGGTCACCTATACGACAATCACTTGCTTTCTCTTTCTACTTCAGACATAGCCTACACGTAATGTTCTAGTAAATATCGTGAAAATATTCACGATATTGAACCATTCAATTTTTTTTTTAATCTCAAAGCGCCATTCCCTATGTTTATGTAATTAAAAACTCAACGTCACAGCGTTAAATGACACAATACAAGTTATTCGTCAAGTTGGCCAGAATTAGTACTATAACCTAAAAATGGCGCTTAAGGATTGATGCTCCGTTCCCTTGTGCACGTGCAAGGATTCTACAAATAGCTCTGTCACAAATTTCTCGGATATAAATCTATAGACCCTTTAGCAGTAACTGCAGTCCAGCGACTTTGCTAGTCTTCCGGTTGGCAAAATGATACAGATTCCCGGAAAATGACTAATATCAGTTACTATAACGACGTCTATGTTTTTGTGGGTATCTGTATCATTTTGCCAACCGGAAGACTAGCAAAGTCACAGGACCGCAGTTACTGCTAAATAAATTGTCGTATCTGCGATCTTTATACTTTGTGAGGGACAGGTACAGACCATTACACAAATATAGCGAGAACTGGTCCACTACCAGTATATATTACATAGTACGAATTAGAATGTAAATTTAGTGTTCTAACTGAAATTTAAATAACCGATCATTTAGAAAGGAAATTTGCTTTTACAAAGAAATATAAAACAAGGTTTGTTTATTTCTAAAGTATTTTAAGATTGTGTATCTTATTATCATCATCATCATCATCATCATCATCATCATTGCTGCTGCTGTCGTTCTTGCTTTTACTAATAATTGCATTTTAATACATTTTATCATCGTAAATTTTAGCATCTTTGACGAATCATTTTTAATGATATATTTTGTATTCTCTGGCAGTTGTATATAGTGGAGTGTATTCGTTTCAAGAAAGATTGTATTGTCGTCCTTGTTCTTCACATGGAATTCTTAGAACCTTGCAGATATGATCTTTGAAAAAAAGGCAAAATTGCTTTGTCCACCATGTTGCTATGGAAACCACAACAGAGTTAAGTAATTGCCATATTTAATGGAAAGTTTTGATAGTCGTTTTGTTGATGTATGTAACGAAATGAACGAAACAGAAAAAAAATAAACAAATAAATTGAAATATCAGTTTTATTGAGAACTAGGAACGCATGTTTTATCGAAAGGAACATAAGATATACACTTACATAAAAAATATGCAGATAAATAAAAGGATCAATAAATCAAACAAACAAATGAATAAATTGATAAATAGATAAAAAAGAAAGCTAGATAGATATTTAGTGTTTTGCCATGACAAAAAAAAATTGAATAAAAATAAGGAAAAATGAGATCAAAGGATGAGAAGAGGAATATACCTTTTAATATAATCTATATGATTTATGTTTTGTATATATATAACATATTCGAGTTGTTCCGTTCTGTCACGGTTCGTCATGATTATTTTGACATTTCGTCATGGGCAGTTCAGTAGAACAGTTTATCTCATGCATGACCGAGAATATAGATAGAATGCATTTATAGGTGCCTTATTTTTAGAACAGCCTACATGAATGTTACTTGTCACCTTTAAAGGAAATTACATATATTTAAACTTCAGTTATAATATTGTCAATGTAAATATCACGAAACCGAAAACGACTTTGCCTGACTTTCTGTTAAAGTCACGTGATCTGAGTACAGACTATTCCGACAAAACTGAACGGAATGGAACAACCGAAACCGAAAGCAACCTTGTCCGACTTTCTGTTTAAGTCAAGTGATTTGAGTAAAAACTATTCCGACAAATCTAAACAGAATGGAACAACTCGAGAAAGGTATATTTACAGAGGGTTGGAAGGCAATCGGTATCAATCACAGGGTTTTGTTTTTTTTTTTTGGTTTTTACGATTATGGTTACATTTCAAGATCACAGGAATATTGTCCCCATGTAACGACTTATTAATGAAATATTTACGAACAAAGAAACATTTTCTGGATTTGTTTGGAATGACTGCAGATATAGAATTATTATTTAGTTTAAATACTTAAATAATAGCGAGAGAGCAGACATGGCGGTGTAGGATAGATGTGAGATACAATAAGTTCCTTGATTGATGGGAGAATAGTAGTCGATCCATGTGTACTTTTCAGATCCGTCTCTGCAAAATGGCGGCTGTAAGGAGAACAGGAAATATTTCGCAACTGTGTTGAATTCATCACCACATCGTAAAGCATTCAGGACAGTGTTTAAGCAAAAATGTTCCAACAAAACTTGCCTGCGTAAAAAAAGCATTTGAACAGTTTAAATGTTTGATTAAGACAAAAATAATTATCATTTGTAACAAATGAGTTTGTAAAAGGCGACAGACATATTTATCGATTAATATGTTTATATTTATATCGTATCACACACTCACCAACCCGACGACACACAGATATACATCATCAAACCTCAAAATACACCAAACGAAAGACACAAATTCGAATCCAGCACACACTTCAAAATGGATATTTGTTGTATATTGTCACTATCATAGAAATGCAGACTATAAAATTATCATGTGACCGGACGACAAAGGATGCTTACTCCTCCGTGACACCTGATCCCACCTCTTGATTTCAAGAGGTCTGTGTTTGTCCATTTTAACAGATTTGTACCTATACCCTGGACATCAAAATGATTTATACTTTGATACTTTGTACTGACGCCTTCAGCGACAAGGGACCTCAGTTTTAGTCTCATCTGTGAAAGACCTGTGACTGTCACATTGTATGCTGAGCGCTTGACAAAGAAACAGTCACTACCATTTATAAAAAGTCTTGTTGTGACCCTGTACCGGGAATTAGACTCAGGACCCTCTATTTGCGAGTCGGACGCTCTAATACTAGACCACCAGAAGTAGTTGTATAATATTTAAATTATTGATTGAACCGTTCTATTTCGATTCCGGTTCCTACTACTATTTTAGCGTTATGTTATTAAACGCCGAAAAACTAATTTTAATTGGAGGAATCAACCTGAAAAATGGTATGAATATTTTGATTTTCTTGCAATTTGACACCGGAAATATATTTGACAAATTAATGTAATAAGACTTCGCATAAATGAAATTTAAACGAAAATCTTGTTAAGAAAATACATGATGGAGATTATCACGATTCAAGTCCAGTATATTTAACACGAGCCGCTACGTTGTAAGACACGGCATATCGTTGCACGAACTAAAGCGTAATCTCCTGGCTAGGGTGGTTGGAGCAACAAAAAAAAAAAAAAAAAAAATAATAATAATAATAATAATAAATTGACAGTATATCACTGTCAGTCAGCACGGAGTTAAACTCTCGAGAAACATGAGCCGATTAAGTTAGAAATTTAGTCAATTATTTTGCCCCAAACTGCTACAACAATAATACAACAAAACAACAAAATAAATTTAATGGAAGAGCATACCTGTGGAAGTATGTGTTTCATTATACTTACTTACAGAAAGTGGTCCAATTACCACTGTTTGCTGCCTCAACGGCCATGTTAAAATATGTATCCGAATAACAGCGGCCGGCAAAACTAACAAATTTTGATGTTTTATTATGCAAACAGCTCATGCCCTCAAGATACACTGGGAATAAAAAACGATGAATTAAATATAAAAAACCGTGCAAAAATTTCCACCAAAATGTTTATGAGATGATGCTCGGAGGTTTGGAATTGTTTGGCAAGCATAAAATAACAGATTTTAATCTATAATTTATAATTTAAACAATCAGGGATGCGTGTAACGCATATAAATTTATTTTAGACATTGAAACTGAAAGCATATCTGTACCTATCGACAAATGCAATTACAGCATTTATTTTTGTAATTGCTCCTTATTTCCAAAATGATTTTAACAGTATATACTGATTTACCAGTATGATTCATGTTTTTGGGGTTGGATTGACACGACCCACTGCCATTAGTGTGGTCAATTAATAAGAAGAAAAATATTCACAAACTTACCATTCTTATGTTCACATATTCCTTGCGTAAGGGCCTTCATAGAGCGATAGTCCAGCATGAGAGGGTTGATTTGTCTGTAGAATGGGCACACAAACAACGCTGCCGCGTAACACTGCAAAAACTCGCCTTGGTTTCTTGAAAGCATTGAAAAAATAAGTCTCATTGCTTGAATTGTTTTCACTAGAATAGTAAGTCACATGTAATCGTTGTTCAAGTTCTATGATTCATATTTTAAAAATATATTTCTCTGGAAATCCGGAAAGGCATAATGATACATTTTAGTCTTTTAGTCACGTGAAATAAAACAGACAAGTAATATATAAATGGTGTACGGATGATATCTACTCTAACTTACAATAAAGTTAGTGAAACTGTAAACCTTGGAATGTTTGCCATTTTCGCTCTTAGATGAGAGGGCGAATTACAAATGCAGGCAGAAAACTGAAGCATTGGTATTAATGTCATATTGATACTATGGTGATTGAGGACGAATATAAGTCCAAGTCGAGTGAATTTGTTTTTGGCGAAAATAATAAGGTGTACAGAATTGGGTGTTTATGGTGTCTTAAGTTCGACCGATAATTTCTTTCTCTCACGTAGAAACGAAAACAGCATCAGCGCTGTACATTAATTGTATATTTAGCTATGAACCTATGTTATTGTTATGAATTCACAATATTTTGGTTTCTAGTTCTCATACATATAACCTGCATATACTGTGTACGTTTTTAAAATGCTGTCCCAGCACGCTCATGGTATAAACGTTTCTCAATGACACGTTTAATGTCAACATTTCGAAATTCTTACAGTCGGTATAATGATCTTGTTTACAGTTACAATGTTTCACTGAATAATATATTCAGTTACTTAATCGATAATGGTTGTTGAATGGTCTTTACCGATTATGACGAGAATTCCTTCCTTGTGAATTTCAATTGAATTTTACTGTGGACCTGTCAACAGTGGATACTGACCAACGTGGCACCTGATCCAACCTCTGGATTTTCAGAGGTATATGTTCGTCCAGTGTTCGCCAGATTTGTACATTGAACACCTTGTTTCACTGAACTACCTTGCAATTAATACTTTGGTGCCTATGATGTTTTTTATATACATGTACCTGAAATAAACCTATACGATAATTTGCACTAACAATTCGAATATATCAAAATGCTTGCATTTTATTTCTGATACAGGAAAAATAATAACTCGCCCTACCTTACAAAGTCAGTTTCGGCATACGAAGTTAAAGGTACGAGTCTAGATTTAATCTAGTCCACAGGTAGAACAAAGCCCTAAATCGCCAAATTTTCTCGATACTCAGACTCAAATTTTGTTTCATTACATTGACTTTATAGTTATTTGTAAAACCTTTTGGTATGAATGAATAGGAAACAAATTATTTTTCAAATTGACTTAAAATGGGTAAAATTTATCATATTTCGATAAAGATTTAAAAGATAACTGGAGTTTGGTACTCGAACTATTTTACTCGTTAAGATCGATGTTTTGTTCTCAGGTACATTATATACGGCTTATATCCCCAGCAATAAAATGTCAGCATAACTTAAAACTTGTTAAATGAGACTTAAAACACCATAAAAACAAAATCCAAACCCAATAACAATTGGCATTTCCGTTACAAAGTAATATTTTTTGGCGGGATGTAAAGAGAGACTAAAACAACCGGAAATGGTGACATTGTAACAAATAACAGTTACGTCCGTGTGACACCTTCAGTTCAGACATTGTTTTCGTTCAGGTACCCATTCTCATCGCCAATAAAGCTCACAAAACAAAAAGAAAACATTTGACATGATGTGTGTATTTACCCACAGCTTTTCAGGTAATCAAAGGCAATATGCAGCATGGTGAATATGTTTTCTTGAGGGATGCTCATATCGATAAGTTTGTAACAACTTTGTATAGCACCAGGCAGTACGTCACATTGGTCAGCGTACGTATCACATAGAAATGGCACTTTAAATAAATAAATGAGTAGAATACAGTTAATGTACTATATCGTATAAAGTTTGGAATATTAGCATATATATATATATATATATATATATATATTATATATATATATATATATAATATATTATTATATATATATATATATTTACCCACAGCTTACCATGTAATCAAAGGCAATGTGCAGCAAGGTGGATACGTTTTATTGAGGGATGGTCATATCAATAAGTTTGTAACAACTTTGTATAGCAACAAGTAGCACTAAAAGCAACAACACTATATATCCCAGGGTGTCGGATCTAAGCATTAGATACAAGTCAGGAAAAAGAATATATAAAGCACTAAAATGACTAACGACACGGACAAAATAAATGTCAAATTTTCGGGACGACCTGTCCCTTCATCAGGACAAAACAATTAAATTAACATGAAAAGAACGTACACTCTCACGCAAAAATCCAGCAACACACACAACCGGAGAGTGAAAGAAATTCTACATATCACAAGTGCAGTGAGATACCGTAATAAATAAATGAAAATGGAAATCAAACTAAAGGATAACTAAACAACTACTAAACTAAGCTAAACTACCAACGGAATGTGAATCAAACTAGATCTAAGTGAAAATAACAAGCAACTGCAAAATGAATATGATATACAAAGTCAAAACACGAAATCAGATCCGATAAACTGTACTCAATTTGGCGGATTCGATGCATAAAAAGATTCGATCTGTCGTTCCCAAACAATATACAAATTCCAGTAATGGGTGGATTCGGCACAACACAAGTTCGCACCCAAAGCAAGAACGACGGTGGATTCGTGTTGACATCAGTTCGAATTACACCGACCAACGGTATCAGATAAATTCCAAGGTCAGACTTTTAAGATTCCCATACAAAAAACAAAAAAAAAACAAAACAAAAAAACAAAAAAAAAACGAAAAAAAAAAAAAACAAAACAACGAACTATGGAGGATTCGAGTTTAAATCAGTTTGAGCTCGAATTATATCGCTTAGGTATCAGGCAGAATTCATTTTCGTAAAGTCCATTAGCTTATTAATGCCTTTGGGTCTGGAAGATCGAAGTCTGTGCATCCAAAATTTTTCTTTCCGTTTTCTTTCTGCATCACTCCAATTAGGGTTGTGATCAATAACCACGACTGTCATGTCCTCCAATTTATGACCCTCAAGGTTGAAATGGTCACCAACAGGTTCCTTGAGTTTTTAGTTTTAATAGTGGACCGGTGGTTATTGATGCGTCTGCGGATGTCTCCAGTTTCACCAACATATTGTTTCTGACAAACTTTGCAAGTGATGAATTAGAGTTACATGACGTGCTTTGTAAAATCTTATAGCTACGTCCTGTGGTAGTGCTGCTAAAATTATAGGTATCTTTGCTGTATTTGCAAATCAGGCATCTGTTATCTAGACAAGTTTTGAAGCTGGCAATAGACAAAGGGTTGTCTAATATGTTTCTAACTACCATGTCCTTCAGATTCCTGGGTCGTCTAAAAGAAACCAATGGCGGTTCTTTGAAGACGTTTGCCATTTAGTCATTTTTGTGGAGAGTTGGCAAATTCTTCCGTAGAATTTTGTTAAGGTCCTTCACGACAGGGTGGTAAGTAGTCACCAGGGGAATTGTGCTGCTTTCCATTTTAGACTTGTATTGCAGGAGAGTTTTTCTGTCTTTATTGGAAATCTCATCAATTGCAGTTTGCACTGTCCCAGCCTTGTAGCCTCTGTTGCAAAGGTTGGTTTTTAGGACTTGACTCTGTTCTCAAAAAGTAGATGTAGATGAACAGATTCGACGAATTCGGGTGGTTAAATCTTTTTGTACTCCTTTCCTTTTTGTACTCCTTTAAAAGTGCCAGGTGGATGACAGCTGGATGGCATTAAGTATAGATGAGAATCTGTGGGTTTGGTGTGGAGGCTGAACTCAATATTTCCATCAATCAGAGTGGATATGTTATCCAAAAAGATGTTTTTGGATTCTGAAATATCCACGGTAAATTTAATGGAATGATGGATTAATTCGTAAATTCGACAAAACTGTCCAGACTATCCCGACAACCAGCCCACTTCATCTCAATATCATCAATATAACGTAACCAACTAATGGGATTACGTTCCAATCTCCCCATGAAAACATTGGCATAAGAAGGAGCCATTTTAGTGCCCATTGCAGTGCCATTAATTTGCAGGTAGTGTTCTCCATGAAACATGAAGTTGTTGAATTTTAAAACATGTTCCAAACGTTTCACAAGACATTCGGTTGGAGGACGTTTGGTTTCTCTGCTCTCCCAGACTTCTCTGCAAGCTTCAATACCTTCATCGTGCGGGATATTAGTGTATAGAGACGTAACATCCATCGTCACTAGAGGAGTATCAACTGGAAGTTAGAGGACGGAGTTTTATTCAAATAATAATGGTATCCTTTAAGATGGCAAACATTCATCATGCGGACGGAGGTGTAAATCGAGGAATTACGATATATTCTCCGTGGGATATCCTTCTTATGGATTTTGGGAAGCAGATAAAATTGTCTAGGTCTACAGTTGGTAGGGAGACGTTTGTGGTAGACGTTGTCACCTATTTCTTGTTTTTCGTAAATTACTGTAAGTGTTTCATTTGCAAACTTCTCAGTAGGGTCAGAGTCGAGCTTAACATAAAATTTCTTATCTGACAATTGTCTCTGAGCTTCAGCCATATATGTCTCTTTGTCAAGTATCACTACTGTAGACCCTTTGTCTGATTTTTTATGACAATTTCATTACGGTCTTTGAGAGACTGCAATGCTGACCTTTCCTCTTTGTCCAAATTGCCTGGAGTATTTTGCGGTTGTGACAGCAGGGATTCTATATCATGCTCAACTGCTTCAATGTAAGCTTCAAGAACCCCGCATTTACTCGGTAATGGTTCACAGTCACTGATGTCAACACGAATCCACCGTCGTTCTTGCTTTGGGTGCGAATTGGTGTTGTGCCGAATCCACCCATTACTGGAATTTGTATATTGTTTGGGAACGATGGATCGAACATTTTATGCATTGAATCCGCCAAATTGAGTACAGTTTATCGGATATGATTTCGTGTTTTGACTATGTAGATCAAATTCATTTTGCAGTTGCTTGTTATTTTCATTTAGATCTAGTTTGATTCACATTTGGTTGGTAGTTTGAGCTTAGTTTGGTAGTTGTTTAGTTATCCTTTTGTTTGATTTTCATTACGTTATCTCACTGCACTTGTAATATGTAGCATTTCTTTCACTCTCCGGGTGTGAGTGTTTGTGTGTGTGTGTTTACGAAACTTTACATTTTTCAAAATATACAGTTTTATCCAGTATAGTGACAAAAGTGAGTATAATTTTTAGTTTTCTGTATATATTTCTTATAAATCTGCAAATTTTCAAAACATTCATGTAAGATCATTTCTGAATCAATTTTGGTAAAACTTACACCATAAAACTAAAAATATTCAACAGTTACATCGTGTATTAGCTCAACATGTTCAAATTTTCTGTTTTCAAGATTGAGGAATTTTAATGGAAAATTAAATTCAATATTTCATAATTCCTTTTTTACATATATTGAAAAGAGACATTAAAATTTTGTACCCTGCAAAACTTATCAGTGCTTTAAAACGAAACAGTGGAAATTTACATAAAAACAAACACAGACACTTCAGAACATCAATGATTAATTGTGAAAATATTATTGAAATTGAACAGGAAATGACTGTGTAATAGTTTTTTGAAAAAATGTGGTTTTATATGAAATGTATAGAGAAAAATAAAAATTATACTCACTTTTGTCACCCTACTGTACATGTAAAATAGATATAAAGCATATGTTTGATACAATTTGAACTATGATAAATTTCATGTAGATTTTAATATTATTTTCAAATTTTTGTTTTTCAAAATAAAGAAAAAAAATGTAAATCATAATACAACTCCTCATACCTTAATGATTTTTAAAATTACCAACCAAACTTACCTGTAATACAAAATGCTAAAAGTAGTCCCTTGTAATGACCATCCATTATCATTGTTTAGGAAACCAAGTTTGTGTCTTAATTTCTTCAAGTTTCTATATAAAGTGACCAGTATTAAATTTTATACATGTATATGTATTTAAATATTCTGTATGGAAACTATGTAACATTCACTGCTATAGCAACTGATATCAGCTATAAATTGATATTTTCGGACGATGTGTAATTTCATACATAGTCCAATATTTGCATTTCTAATTAAATTTCCACACAAATTCAGTACAGATATAATTTACATCCACACGTTAAAACTCACCGGTGATATGGTATTAATTTGAGAATGAAGTTTGAGCCGTGTACTATTTGTTTTCAATTACTTAATTTTCATCTTCACCATCAGAGGAAATGCTACCATAGCAACACAAATATTTCCAAGTTAATATGAATCGCTTAACAACGTTAACAATATTATAAACATAATACCAAAGTTATAATGCTCAAGACGATATCGTATTCTAACAAATGAAACTGGATGAAAAGCTTGAGAAATTCATTTTTGATGGTCACCAGAAATGTCCACTTCCGGTATCTATTAGAATATTTCCCCTCTTTGGGTTACGAAAAAAATGTATGTATGTATGTATGTATGTATGTATGTATGTATGTATGTATGTGTGTGTGTGTGTGTGTGTGTGTGTGTGTGTGTGTATGTATGTATGTATGTATGTATGTATGAATGGATCAGCAAAGTTTAATACTGCAGAAGAGTTTATGACAGATATATGCCTAGATGGATGATAAATGGGCTCGGGCGTGCCGTTCGATACCTCTGTTGGATTTTATATTTGTATTCCCGTTGGAAAAAGATGGACCACTCAAGAACATACGTCAAACATCTCTCCTTGCCTCATAGGAATGAGTGGCAATGCTTATCAGTAGTCAAACCGCTCGTTAAATCAAACAAAAGCAAGCAAGCAAAAGTCTACGAACTTGGAAAACTGTATACTGTACCTGAACATTTTCTCTCCCGTTTTTAATTTTGCCCATTTTCGTTCTTAGATGAGAGGATGACATTATAATGAAGCGAACATTTCAAGCAAAATATGGGATGCATGAAGATAATTATCATTTAGGAGCCAATGGATGAAATTTAGACGGAGTAAATACGTTTACTGTCGTAAACGGGCGAAAATAACCAATAAACAAGGACGAAAATAACCAAGGGCGAAAATGTCCAGGTCTACAGCACTGACACACATGTTAGAAGACATTGAAGGATATCAGATTATTACCTTTATAAATCATATTGAAATTATTTTATATTGAATTTGGTATGATTACCTCAGTTTACCTCAGACTCTACCTTTCTTTTACAAAGGTTTTACACTCATAAATGATACTGTTTGCAATACATGTATGCCCTATTGGTCATTTAGTATCCTATTTTACTCTCCTATCAAAGAAGCATAGCATGAGCTGGTAGATTATTCTCTCTTCAGATTTGCCATCCCATGGGTATAGTATGTTTTGTACTTGATATTTTATTTCCAAATACTCCAGTTTACATTTAACAAACGACTAAAACACATAAAATAAAGCTTTTTTTCTTTATTGAAAATAAAATTTCGAACGATTGAAATCGTGTGCAAAGGGCCTTTCTGATACATCAACTGATTCAGTGAAGAAATATAAACGTAATCAATGTCATAGAGAAAAAAAAAAAATTTGCAGGTTCTTTATCGCTAGAAATGATTGTGGCTACTTTGATTTTAGTCAAATTTGATTTTGAACTTGATAAATAGTGTTAAAATTATTACACTCCACAAATATTAATAATTTAAGTACAACGTAATATTTGCAATAACCAGAATAAGAATTTTATGACAATATTTTTTCTGATATTGAAAGAAACGTGCTTTCGGATTTTTTGTGTTTATTTGAGGGGGTGCTTACTCCTCCATGGCACCTGACCCCCACCTCTAGACTTTCCAGAGGTCAGTGTTTGTCCAGTTATAACTAGATTTGTATATTGTATCCTGAACATCTTGAAGTTTTATACCTTGTTATCGGAGATTAATGGTATTGTACGCCACACTCAACGCCACAACATTTGTTCAGTTTCATGTACATGTATATGGTTGCCGTCAGTGTTTAACGGTGGATGAGAGAACCCGAATACAATGTACCCGGGGGAAAACTATCGACCTTCCGCAAATATATCAACTAAGTATCTCACAAAATCAGCTTAGGTTCCAGCAGGGTTCAATCCCACTGATCAAAGATGACAGACTTAATTGTTCAAAGTGCGATGCTCTAACCACTCGGCCACAGAACCCCCTAAGTGAGAGACGTTCTGGTTCAAAGTGCGATGCTCTAACCACTCGGCCACAGAGGCCTCTAAGTGAGAGACGTTCTGGTTCAAAGTGCAATGCTCTAACCACTCGGCCACAGAGGCCCCTAAGTGAGAGACGTTCTGGTTCAAAGTGCGATGCTCTAACCACTCGGCCACAGAGGCCCCTAAGTGAGAGACGTTCTGGTTCAAAGTGCGATGCTCTAACCACTCGGCCACAGAGGCCCTTAAGTGAGAGACGTTCTGGTTCAAAGTGCGACGTTCCAACCACTTGGTCACGGAGGCCCCTAAGTGAAAGACGTTCTGGTTCAAAGTGCGATTTTCTAACCACTCGGCCACAGAAGCCCCTAAGTGAGAGACGTTCTGGTTCAAAGTGCGATGCTCTAACCACTCGGCCACAGAGGCCCCTTAGTAAGAGACGTTCTGGTTCAAGGTGCGATTTTCTAACCACTCGGCCACAGAGGCCCCTAAGTGAAAGACGTTCTGGTTCAAACTGCGATTTTCTAACCACTTGGCCACAGAGGCCCCTTAGTAAGAGACGTTCTGGTTCAAGGTGCGATGTTTTAACCACTTGGCCACAGAGGCCCCTAAGTGAGAGACGTTCTGGTTCAAAGTGTGATGTTCTAACCACTTGGCCACAGAGGCCCCTAAGTGAGAGACGTTCTGGTTCAAAGTGCGATGCTCTAACCACTCGGCCACAGAGGCCCCTTAGTAAGAGACGTTCTGGTTCAAGGTGCGATGTTCTAACCACTTGGCCACAGAGGCCCCTAAGTGAGAGACGTTCTGGTTCAAAGTGCGATGTTCTAACCACTTGGCCATAGAGGCCCCTAAGAAGTAAGAGACTTCATGGTTAAAAGTGCGATGTTCTAACCACTTGGCCACAGAGGCCCCTAAGTGAGAGACGTTCTGGTTCAAAGTGCGATGTTCTAACCACTTGGCCATAGAGGCCCCTAAGAGGTTAGAGACTTCATGGTTCAAAGTGCGATGTTCTAACCACTTGGCCACAGAGGCCCCTAAGTGAGAGACGTTCTGGTTCAAAGGGCGATGTTCTAACCACGTGGCCACAGAGGCCCCTAAGTGAGAGACGTTCTGGTTCAAAGTGCGATGTTCTAACCACTTGGCCACAGAGGCCCCTAAGTAAGAGACGTTCTGGTTCAAAGGGCGATGTTCTAACCACTTGGCCACAGAGGCCCCTAAGTGAGAGACGTTCTGGTTCAAAGGGCGATGTTCTAACCACTTGGCCACAGAGGCCCCTAAGAAGTAAGAGACTTCATGGTTCAAAGTGCGATGTTCTAACCACTTGGCCACAGAGGCCCCTAAGAAGTAAGAGACGTTCTGGTTCAAAGTGCGATGTTCTAACCACTTGGCCACAGAGGTCCCTAAGAAGTAAGAGACTTCATGGTTCAAAGTGCGATGTTCTAACCACTCGGCCACAGAGGCCCCTAAGTAAGAGACGTTCTGGTTGAAAGTGCGATGCTCTAACCACTTGGCCATAGAGGCCCCTAAGAAGTAAAATACTTCAGAAGTGAGATATTACATGGTTCAAAGCGCGATGCTCTACCTACTCGGCCACGGAGACCCCAACATATTTCCATAATCTCTTTGCGTAAAATACACGATACTGAAACAGGAAAAAGCACTTCAGTGGGAGTCTACCACTATCTTCAATTTTAAGCACTTTTTTTCCGAGATTGGTGTGTATTACACATAAGAAACTTAAGTAGCATAGATCAATCGTCTATATCAAGACCGGATATATCTGAGAGTCATCATAGTTACGTGTGTGCTTCACTTGTCAGCGGGATGCCGTCCCAATAGACAATACCCAGGCGGTCCATGAAACGGTTTTTTGAATAACCTGTAGTAATAAATGGTATAGTCCCAAATTTATCGGATGCAAAAACTACAAGTCTGTTATACAATGCAGTTATATCTAGGTTTCTCGATTTAAATATTAATTGACAATTGAAAATAAAAATAAAAAATCAGAGTCTGTTTATGATAAAGGAAGGAGATCATTTAAAGTTTTATATATTGCTGGTTCTTACTATACATCCTTGCATATCAACAGATAAATATATCGGTTATAAAATTAAAATTATGTATAAAATAATAATAATTTTTTTTTTGCAATTCAAGGAAATATGCGAAGTAAAATAGAAATGAAATAATCACCTGCTAAAAATATTAAAGTTCGTAGAGTAATTTTGAAAAAGGACAATCCACAAACTTAGATATCGTTGAATAGAATAAATTTGCAAGTGTAATAATATTAGAGCATGTATCGGAATTTTAGGTAAAAGGGAAAATTTTCAGGAGCGTAAACCAGATTGATTTCCATTTATCAGCAATCATAATGGTATTGGTTTATGATGCCTAAGTACGCTTCCCTGTCTGTTCAATGAAGTCATGAAAACAGAATATTTGGTTATGAGCTATAATTATAAAATAAGAATAAGAATATAATAAGAAAATACTCGGACAGCACAGGATTAGGTAAATACCGACGATTGCTGTGATACGGACGACTATAATATTAGCAGATCGACAACTTTGAGTGGTATTGTGAGATTTGTCCGAATTTTTTTTTTTAATTCTATTATGGTATATGGCCAGGGTTTTGACATCAACTCCTACAACTTCACCTGGCTAGTGATTACGAGTGTCTGATTGACCAAATACCAAAGAGAGAGAGAGAGACCAAAACAATAACATCCATCAAACACACATTATAGAGCTACACAAAAGCACAAGGAATAAATCCAAACTAACACTAATCATGTTATTGGCAATGAACAATATTTAAATATACTAAAAATATTACATTGTCCTCAGCCAACAAAAGAGGAGGCAGAGTTGAGGGGCTCTGCCTCCTCTATACAAATCAATATATATACTTACATATATACATGAATATATACACATATGTACACACACACACACACACACACACACACACACATATATATATATATATATATATATATATATATATATATATATATATATATATATATATATATATACATATACACAATGTATACACATATATAATACTCACAGTAAATTTAATTTAGTTAGTTGTCCATATACATTGAGGGTACGGAACATCTATTAAAATTCGGACAAATCTCACAAAAAACTAAAAAGTCGATGATTGTGTAATTAAGCCATGTTAAAGATCGATGAATTTAATTGGTTAGAATACAATGCCATGAGCGTCTGTGGTGATAAAAAATAGTCTAATATTTCACAGTGTAGGTCTTGTGTGCAAAAAGAGAAAACTAAATGTTTTTGTTTCTTGATACTTGTATATTTCATATTTTCTGATATCCATGCAAAATTTTGATTTGTTTTTTTTATATTCACGTTATCTAGATCTATAGGGATGTTAATCACTGATATATTTGTACCACATATAATATATGATTAGACGAAACCTGCAGTTATCTACGCTTTTAGAACAATTGGATGATTAAAAATCACGAAATATGCTTGCAAAAATAAGATAAAACCAAAGTAAATATTCAGAACAAATGATATCACATGAAGGTAGTCAAAGTAATGTAGAATAGCATGATTAAAATAGCACACTCCATATGTAAGGTTATGGTAGAGTTAAACCGGCATTACCGAATACGGTGGCGCAAGTTGTTTACAGCGGTCAGAAATTAAAGGGACGTAATCCGGGAGGCTCCCATTCAACTGGATGGGAATATCTGAGTTAATTTCGAAAATAAGAGGAGGTACACAAAAATGAAAAAAAAAATCAGAAAATTGAGGTTCTTGTTTTTAAAAACGAACGGACAAAAATAAAAATGAGTAGCAATAACTTATTTTGATAAAATAAGTTATGTTGCGACGCAGCGTTTGTTGTTCCATAGAGATGTATCCAGGCAAATTTCTCTGATCCATCCCTGCATTCTCGCGGTAGAACAGAGTACAGAAAATGTCGTGCTAATGTTGTAAAGTCTTCGCCACATTTAAATGCATCCAGTAGTACCTTCAAACAATCAAATTGCTCCTCAAAATTTCTAAAAAAAGTAGAAAAGAACAAACTCATTATTATGTAGATGTCAAACATAATTGTTCCGAACGTCACAAGATTTTGATAAAGATGTTAAAATGTATTTGGTAAGCTCCACAAGAACTTCTGCATTTAATCACAATTTCAATCTAAGAACTGTAACGTTACACAATAGCCTTCATTTTATCTAATCAATCAGCAAAATAATAATAATAATAATAATAATAATAATAATAACAAAAGTAATTATTAAGACGATGATGATGATGATGATATTAATAATAATATTTATGTCTCTCTATCTCTCACAATTTTATGCTTCAAGTTGTATCTATTTACAATCTACTACTCACAAACAAAAGGCCGTCCAATTTCCAGTTTTAACCGCTTCAACCGCAAGAACAAAGTACATATCAGTTATACACCTGGAAACAAACTTATGGAACTGATCATTCTTCTTCAGCAAACAATCTATTCCATCTTCATACACTGTTAAAATTTAAACATATTTGTCGATTATAATCTTGTACCACAAAACTAGAACATTAAAAATTTCAAAAGTAAAAAATTGAAATTACAAGATTTAAATACACACTATGCCACAAAAACAAAGTCATTAATAAATATTTGAAGGTCCCTTGAAACTTTACAGTGTTAAATTAGGACATTTTAAAATAAAGATTGAAAAAATCCATCTACAGTCAGGATCCTTCTTTAAGTCGTTGAGCTGTTTGCCAAGGTAATGATCACGTGACTGTTAAATATATCATTATCTATATAATATTCCCTAGCCATAGATGTCGCTTCATTTGATTGATTTAGTGTTGTAATATGATCTAAGATGATGTGGTCAATGGAATGTCATCGTAATCTTTTCTTACACAATCATACCACCTCCCAATACCATAGACCCTTTAGCAGTAACTGCGGTCCTGTGACTGTGCCAATCTTCCGGTTGGCAAAATGATAGAGATACCCGCAAAAAACATAGACGTCGTTATAGTAACTGTTTGTTTCTTGACGTCATTTTCCGGGAATCTGTATCATTTTGCCAACCGGAAGACTGGCAAAGTCACAGGACCACAGTTACTGCTAAAGGGTCTATGGTATGTTCTCCATTTCGATGATTGGGTAACGGAATTGTTTTAGACGGTATGTTTGACTGTCCCTTTGTCTAATTATATCATTTGCGTTTCGGTCATATTATACGATACAGGTTTTTTCTCAAATTGTAACCAAAATTGGCATAATTCTTTATACCTATAAAACCTAGAATGTCTTTGATTATGTACAACACAACATTTACCAGAATTATCCGACTTTGAAATCTTCATAAATACCTAAGCTCTCTTGGGTTATAGCTTTTTTCTCATTTTATCTCGTGTTCATATTAATTCACTTTGGTTAATTCTTGTTATAAGCATATCATGACAGAAGTATTAATCTACCTACCCGTCTTGTACTCACAAAGACCATGTACTACTGCTTTCATTGTTATGTAATCGAACATTACTGGATTCAGTTCTCGGTATTCCGGACAAACAGACAAAACACTTCTGTAGCAAGACAGGAAGTCCACATTGTTCCTTAAAGAACAACAAGAATAAATAAATACTAAATAGATAAATACAAACATAATAATTCAAATTAAATCTTAGCCTTTAGATGAATTAAGTGAAACATATTCATATAAGTAAAAATATCACAACTTCATGCACTGTAAAAACCCATTTTAAAACAACAACAACAACAACAAAATGTGAAAATTCGAGAAAAAATCACCTCATAGTTTTGGGAAAAACTGAGAATACTTTCAATTATTTTTTTTTTTTCAAATTAAATTTGGGACGGGCTCAACGCCATTTGATTTCGCCAAAACCCCATGACACAGACCCATTCTTATGCAGTTTGAAAATGAAATATTTCAATTTGATTTGGAAAGATATTGAAAGGTAGGGAAGTATAAATGTACATTAAACTTTTACATTTAATGAAAAAACATCGAATTCGGACCAGGAATGGCGAAGGTGCCGTTCTATCGTAGTTTAATTTCCATAGCAGGACCGTAGGAAGCAAACCAACGAAGTTTGTGCTGGGAAAACTCGCCCCAAGGAAGTAAAACAAAAAGTATTCGCTTTCCAAATGGATTATTGGTATCTAATATCCTTGAACCGTGCTAGAAACGAAAACTCGCCTTTACCATTTTCTCCTTAGGGGATTTTGAGGGTATAGAAGTCTATGGCCCATTGCTACAGCCATGGATATTTCCAAATGTTGACAGTCGCTGAGAGTATGGCCGTGTCAAATGCCTTTGTTGTTTTATAGGACAAGCGATAAACAATACCTGCCGAACATGGACAATTCAAGCGAGAAATGGGAAAATGGGCCCGACTTTCTTAAAATTTGGTAGCATTTTAGCCAGGATAGG